>JAFVLL020009918.1:0-67264 GCA_021397915.2 Tor tambroides | reverse complement strand
GAATCTGATTGGCTGAGAGCCTTTTCCAGCGGTGCAATATTCTAGTGATAACAGAACTCCATCTGTTTCACTGTTTGTATCACTCTGCTTGCAGTATTTCACAGTGTCGAGTAATTGCGAGTGTCATGGCTGATGCTCAAATACACTAAAATTTTTGAAATAATACTGTTTCTGTGTCACGGAATGTAGTTTTTTTTAGGTAAGAATGTAGTTGTTTAGACTTCAAACATGCAGTTTGTTAATAAAGATAACTTCTATTTGAAAATTTGCTTCTACATTTTCAGATGTGTGAGCTCCAGGGCATCATTTTTGGGTGAATTATTTCTCATTCGCATTCACTGTCAGCACGGCTTCCCCAGGTTCAGATCAGCAAACAGCAGTTTGTTTATGGAGGGACTCCATCACCTTCAGGATTGTTGCTGTGGTGGAGGTGGAAGTCTGCAGTCAGCAGCAGCAGTGACAGAGGAAGCCCCTCTCTGCCTCATCACACCAACGCGCTGCTTCAATCTATTGATTAGTCCCTAGCTATCAGAACATCAATCATGGGCTCTTGATCGATGGAGTTTTGTTAGTGTGTTCAGGCTGCCCTTGGGAACAATGGGCCTTCACATGAAGCGGTGCTGCTCAGGAGCTCTAACCATTTAGAAATAACACAGCCTCGTTCCAGAAGCCTGTTGCAATATCATGTCAAACATCATCAATGTGTGTGTTCATAAAGGGACGGGAGAAAGACCCAGCTTGTGTTACCTTGTATACTGTAAACATTATACTGGATTTTGTTATTGGATATAAAGGTGAACTGGCTTTTAAAAGTACATTCTACTATATTCTGTCGTATCCTGCGCTCTTTTAATGTTAGTAAAGGTCTTACCGTACTAATTAGTATAAACACACCTGACAGTTTTCTACACTCTCCAATTAAACATGCAATTGCATCTTAAAAGTCAACAAGTCGGCTGTGTTTACAATCAGTTTTACTTCCACAATGTGACATTTTCGAATGATATAGAATACTCACTGAGAAAAATACTAGATAGGACATGGATAAAATAAAATAAAATGAAATAAAATAATTTAAAGTTACAGTCAAAAACATTTTAAACAAATAATATAAAGTAAGTTAATTATTTTAAGGTACAATTTATTTTAAAATGAATGAATGAATGAATAAATAAATGACTACAGTAAAAGTAAATGAATTTAGACATAAATAAATACATAATACAGTATAAAACAACTGCTTTTAATTTAAGCATGACGAGAATGAACTGTTTTTTGTTTTTTGGCTTTGGATTGTGAATATTAGTGTTTGTCTACATGCTGAATTGAATGCTTATATTCCCAAAAAGCAAGAAAAAAATGTTTTATAAGATTTCTTTAAATAAAGGCCTGTTTAAAAAAAATCACAAGATGCTGTTCACAAGATAAACCCTCTAATTAAACACCCTCAAAGTGTGAGTGAATCATAGTTAAGAGAGAAATACAAGAATGCATATACAACATGCCACAAGCAGAAGGCTATTGTGTGTTAGCCCAGGTGTGTGTGTGTGTGTGTGTGTGTGTATGTGACAGGTGGTGTGGATGGTGGGGGGGCAAAAGTTTGGGGCAAGGTAAAGGTGACAGAGAGAGAATACAGGTGGTCAGCTGTGACAGAAAAGTCAAAATGCACCAAGTGGCGCATTAACCTTGGGATCAAAGATATCGCATACAAACAAGCACAAGCTGATGTAAGCGAAACATTGACTCATTATAAGCAGACACAACACAAGTATAAACACCAATGCTGATCAGTCTCAGATATAAAAACTGACATTTGAAATGATTTTCAGAGATAACTACCATATAGTCACTTATAATAACTCTCATAGCCAGACTTTTGATCATCAGCAATAAATGCAGTTCACAGTGCAGCTTATTCTGGCCAAAAATCACCCACTTAGACGGCAGGCAGATATTTCCATAATGTAATCCAATCACAGTTTCAAATACAAAGCAGAGTATCCAGGCGCACTTAAAGCTATCTTTGCTACTAAGTGTCTCAAACAAAAGTCAGATGGATGAAACTATGTGTATTCAGAAATTACAGAAAGTCAGCCAATCAGATTAGAGCTTGCTGTTTTGATAAAGTTGCAATAGTCGTGCTGAGCAAGAGGCATACAGAGAAATTAATGAATTGAAAAAATCATCTAACAACAGATATCCCCACATTTTATTGCTATTGTGGGAGGAAGGGGTGTGTGTGTGTGTGTGTGTGTGTTTGTTATGCAGCTAATTGTTTGCCTCCAATTTATTTGACTCAGTCAGAAGGCTAAAGATTAGTGATCGACCGATATTGATTTTTTAGAACCGATACCGATACCAATTATTTGCATGTTTATGTGCCCGATAACCGATATGCAGAACCGATATGACCAAACACAAATATTTTCATATCACCGAGAGTTTAACTTTGACAGTGAAATGTCACATCATTTGGCAAGCGCACATACCATACTGAAGCACAGACACCTGTTGCTAAGAGACAGGCAGATGTGCTCTTGTTTCCCGAACAACTGCAGCTGCCTTCGACATAGTTACGTACCTACCGTGAAAAGCAAGAGATTGTGCTCTTGGCACGGAAAGCGTTAGATCCTGCCCGCGGGCCGCCAGGACAAGTGGCTGTTTACAAATGTTCACTTTAAACACAGCAACACAAACTTCTTGACAAATACTAGGAACTAGTGGCCTCTTCAAATACCAATTCTATTAAGCTGCTTTGAAAAGTAATAGGGCTCTGCTGGGGGAAACCGGCCACATGGTAACACCGCCTCAAAACTAGTGGAGAAGCACAATTAAAGTTAATTGATTTCTTTAACTTTAAAAGAATTGCGGTTTTACTGTTGGCCGATGGGAAATCTTTAATGAGGTGGACAACCGTACCAGGAAATGTTAGAGGAGCTAATCAAACACTGGTGCCCATCTATGAATGCCTTTTTTTTATTGGAATTGATTTGAATGCTTAATGTGGGTAAAGACAATCATTAAAGTCATGAAATCAATATTTAGGTTTTTGTTCCTATGGTGAATGATTTATCAGCTAATACTAAAGATCAAATGTTTGTCTTTTTCTCAATAATAATTAATCAATAATCTTAGAAGAACCTTGTAAGAACCTTCCCTGCTCACCAGTTATAGTGACAATCAATTCCCAATAGATAAAAATCAAGTTAACCTAGATTTTTACTCATTGAACATCCTGTTGCATTTGAATTACATCATATTATGGGAGTAAAATGGGTTACGATTCCCATGTTATGTTGGCTAATCAGCCAGACCGTTTGCATAAGCAGGAATGCATTAAGGTGCGTCCAAATCCAAAGTCTGCAAACGGTCCTGATCCATTTCTGCAGGCGGTACAGATGTATCCCTCATGGCCCATAATACATCACATTCCTGTGCATGCATTTTTGGAGCTAAAAGTATAAAACTAAGTATGTTAGAAGTCAATAATTATTTAAATAAATAAATTTAACAATTATTAATTCTGTAACTACAGACATAAACATTACATTACATTTTTGCGTTTGGCATTATTGCATTCAATACCTTTTATAAGTTCATGCATTCCTTGAAATACAAACCCATAATTTGCCAGCACCAAAGATATACACTGTAAAAATGATTTATTAAATTTTCAAATTTGTAAATAAAAGATTATTGGAGTATGTTTTCCAAGAAATAAAAGATTATTGGAGTATGTTTTCCAAGAAAAAACTATTTCAGTCGTTCTACTTCAAAATGTCATGTTTAATTCAATGTGCCACTTGCTGTTTCATGGTAATTATTACAAAGATGTTTCAAAGTACCAAATTTTGTAAAGTACGGTCAGTGTACCATTTGATAAGTGAACAAGCACTGTAGCCATTAAATATTTCATTAATTATGTTACAGAATCTGAAAGGTTGCAATGGTCCCTTGAAAGGCCGTTTTCTTTAAAGAGCCCCTATTATGCAAAATTCACTTCTACATTGTGTTTGAACATAAATGTGTGTTGGCAGTGTGTGCACACAACCACTCCTTTTTTTAATCCCCATAAATCATAAGCAGTGTCTCAGAACAAGCCGTTTGCTACATAGTGACATCACATTTTACGGGCCCTGCCCATTGTACTGTATATTACGCTGCTGTCACTTAATACACAGATCTAATAAAAACATGCAATTTCTTTTCCAGACATAACCAACTGTGTTTTTGTAACTTGAGCATGTTTTTAATATAAACTTGCAAAATAAACTTGTGTATATGACAGTTTAAGCGCAATAAGATATGAAAGAGAACTTGAAAACACATGATTTCAGCGCAACAGACATGATCATCGAAACCAAACAGATGTTTGGTTTTGGGCATAGTATCTGAGCTAAAGGCACCACTCTATTCTGAAAACACACACACTGTGTTTTCTGGGCGGGGAACAGCAGCTCATTTGCATTTAAAGATACATACACAAAAACAGTGTGTTTCTGCTTGCACTCAAAATTTTCAAAACAGTATAATAAATGATCTGTGGGGTATTTTGAGCTAAAACTTCACAGACATATTCTCGGGACACCTGAGACTTATATTACGTCTTGTAAAAAGGGGCATAATAGGGGCGCTTTAAAAGGAAGCTTCATACAAAAATGCTGCTTGCTTTTGGCACCGACTTACTGAATAGCAAGCAAGCAAATCGACTTTTTTTGGTTCCAAACAGCCATTGTTTCTAGGACACAGTGTCAAGACAGTGTCCTTTATCCCTTCCTTCTATAAAGGCCATTTTTGAACCATGAAACTTAACAGTTTCGCTCCCATTTAGGTAAAGATGTGTTCAAACTACCCTACAGACTTTGAACTCTAAAATGACACAGTCACATGGTCTTTGATTGAACCAACCATGACTTTGTCACAGAGTAGATTATCAGTGTGAGCTCATGTTTTCCCAGCATGCTCTAGTCTCGTACACCTCTACTTATTAATCTTTAAGACAGGCATGAAAATGGAATTGCTGCAAATAACAGCCAGATTAGACATTCACAAACATGATTAATGGCTGTGGGACACTCCCAATGCTTGTGGAATATTAACAACATCATGCGTGCGACAGCCACGTTTCTGTTACGCTGTAAGACTATCGCATGCATCAACGCCCACTAATGTTAAACAACACCACCCGTAAGACCAGAGCCCGTGTTTATCTCTCTTGAGTGCCGACAAATTGATTACAATCATCGTTGACATTCTGATTGAGCTAAACAGGATACAACTTTTAATATTACCTTGTTGTCGATGGAATGAAATGAGCAGGGAATGCATTCAAGATCATGCGGGACAGCATTAAAAGATGTAGAAACATTAAAACTTATCACAGATATAAAAACAGACACAAATCTACTTTAATCTACACCTACAGCAGACTTCTCTACCTACTGTTTCTAAGAGAAAACAGCTGAGCTACAAGGGTAAGATTACCTTTATCGTCCACAGAACCATGGCCATCCTCCTTCTTAATTTCATGCTCTACATAATGGTCTACATAGGGAGATGCTTCTGATGACATTAAGAAAAAAGGGAAAAATTAAATGAATGACTGAAATGAATTTGACAGCACGGGGACATAAAACAGAAAATATAACCATATTTACACACTGTTACAAGATCTTATAAAATATCATAGTCAAAATGAAATAAAAAAATGTACTTTCTTATTTGAATCTTCAATCAAAATGTAATATAACATGCCTTTCCTTTGAAATGCTTTTTCTTTGCTGATATAGCACACAGGCTATAATGTGCAACAGCTGGGTTCCAGAAGTAAAATCTCATTTATTTTACACACATAGCAATTGATTTTAAATGATTCTATATAAAGCTTTCAAGACAAACCTACCATGAGCTCCTGAGGTTAATAATCAACAATAAATGCAGTGTTATTTCACCTTTATAAAAAAAAAAAGCATTTAACAGACAAATTCTAAATTCCAGGTGAAAAACTACCCTATACATACATACATACATATATATATATATATATATATATATATATATATATATATATATATGATTAATCGCATTCAAAATAAAAGTTTTTGTTTACATAATATATGAGTGTGTACTGTGTATATTTATGTATATATAAATACAAACACATGCATGCATATATTTAAGAAAAATATGTTGTTTATATTAAATATATTTATATATAATATAAAATATAATAATATAAATACATAAACATATATACATGTAAATATTTTCAAAAGATATACTGAATGTGTGTGTATTTATATATACATAATAAATAAACGCAGTACACATACATATATTATGCAAACAAAAACTTTTATTTTGGATGCGATTAATCGCGATTAATTGTTTGACAGCACTAATATATATATATATATATATATACATATACATATAGATAGATAGATAGACAGACAGACGGATAGATAGATAGATAGATAGTATTATTTTTATTTCTTATTTTATTTATTTAATATAAATATACTACTATACTACTATATAACCACTGGTCAAAACCTTGGAATACTTAAGATTTCACAGTTTCCTAAAAAAAATTAAGCAGCAAAAAACTATTTTCAACATTAATAAGATAAAAATATTTTCAATATTAATAAGAAAAGTGTCTTCATCAAATCAGCAAATATAGTTTCAGAAGGAAATAGCAAAGGCAAAAAGACTATCTTTCAGTACAGATTTTTATTTATTTATTTATTTTTTAACTTTAACTGCTCTCTCTCAACCTGACAATGTTTAGGGACAAAAAATATGGCATCTTAATTTAGCCAAATGTAATCACCACAGACTAACCTTGCCCAAACCAGAACCCTGATTGTCTGTCATTTTTACATATGAAACAAAGCATAAGTCAATGCCTTTATGAAGTTGTTTTCCTTTATATAATGGTAGGCTTCCTAAAATGTAGGTTTCACCATCTTTGTAGGGACATTTGGACACACACACACACAAGCACACAGCAAACCTCATCCATCATTCCCTCCTTTTTCGCTAAAACCTAGTAACCTACTGCACTGGATCTACAGGGATCTTCATTCTATTGGTGGTCTGTGGTCTCAAACTGGTTCTGTCTGACCTAAAGCAGTCTACAGAGAGTCCAGCAGGAACAGCGCAGTGCACAGGGCTCTACACTAATGAATTTACCTTCCTCTTCACTTTCTTTGATAGACTCTGCCAGAGAGAGACAACACACATACATCAGAGCTCTACAACAAGACAAGTGTGCATATGTTGGTCTACAATGCTGATTTTACAAGCATACATTTCTCTACAGATAACTATGTCTGTACTATCGGTATCTACTGAATATCATACAAGAGGTATGAACAGGATAGAGGAAAGACAGGTTGAGATGAGTGGGCTTCATGTTTACCGAGCATGATCTCCTCATAAACATTCTCTTCTGTCAGAAGATGGAATGAGAGAGAAGAGAATAAAAGTCAAGGTAAAGACGAAGATGAAGAGTGAGCTGAAAAACAGGTAAACAGCATTGTAAGAGAAGCAGAAATAGATAAAGTGTTAGACGTACTGTCTCTTTGAACAACAGACAACAGCTTATTGTGAATGTCAGTTGTACTCCTCAGTATTTATTCTGGAAGTCCTCGGCTGGTGCTTCCAAATTTGATGTCTATGATTATGTCGACTTAGTAATTATAGATTGGTACTTAACTCTTGTACTCAAACTGAGTATGGAGTAATCAGAAGTAGGGATATCAAATGTACTGGTTCAAGGTTCACACTAAAATGAAAAATATGTAATAAATGTAAAGCATATACTAGTATATACCATGTATATCACATTTGGGTAAAAACATACTCTCTAACCTTTGATTTCTCACAAATATATAAATCGCATATCAAGCCTGAGATGCGACTTTACCCAATCTGCCCTAAAAATGCTAAACTAAAAATATCATTCTTCAGTAGCAGGTCTCACCCCTGTGAGGGGGGATATATTTCCAGCCCTCATCCGTTTATCACCTGCGACCTCAAAGCAAGGCTGAAGTTAGTAAGCTCCAATGAACTGAAGCCACGCAGTCAAAATGCATTTCACATCTGTATGAGGCAAAGCACCATCAAAACATTCCCACATGAGCACGCTAAAGGTTATCAACCTGAAGTCACGAGCGGGTTTATTCAGTCCTCAAGGTCTCATAGACATTTGTGCACCCAAATGTGATTTTATCAGGGAGGGAGAGTCTCGAAAGGAGAACTAATGCGATTGGGGCACACACAACACTCTCACTGGGTCTCATTCACCAGTAATTCTACACAAGTTGCATACACGGGTCCGCAGAAGAGGTTCTTACACAAAATCTCTGGATTATTCTAGATGAGGAAAAATGTGCCTGCAGTTATTAATTACCATAATACACACTCATACCATGTCCATATAAGCTTCTTTTTTTGGTATTATTTAAAATATTGAAATATTATAAAATATTATATAAAATATGCACAGGTTCATCTAAAAAAATCGAATACTGTGTAAAATTTCAATGTTTTTCTTCAATTGTTTTAGTAAGTGAAAATGTACTATTTTTTAGACTCATAACATGTAACTCAAAATGTTTCATGCAATTATGCCGCTAATTACAGACTACAGCTCAAAAAAGTCTCTCAAATTATTAAAATATTTCATTTTGAGTTTGATTAATTTTACATTCATACAGTAAAAATAGCAGGCATCTCTCACTCTAGTTCAGTAGTTTGAGATGCACCTGTATTATACATTATGCTTCAAAAGTTAGGGGTCAGTAACATTTTCTTTTTCAAAGAAATTAATCATTTTATTTAGCAAGGATGCATTAAATTGATCAAAATGTGAAACTGAAGACTGGAGAAATGGCTGCTGGAAATTAAAACAGGAATAAATTACATTTAAATGATTATAAATTGTTATATTATTTCACAATATTACTGTTTTTAATGTATTTTTGATTAAATAATTGCAGCCTTGATGACCATATGAAACTGATAAAAAAAAATGACTGACTCCAAATCCAAATTTAATGCACTAAATGGTAGTTTATATATAAAAAATAAAGAAATAAATTTCTATTTAAACAATTTTATAATATGATAAATTACCATAAAATATGGAATAATATATATATATATATTATATGTAAATATATATTAATAATATAAAAATAAATACATTTTATATAAGCCCAAATTCAGGATGCATTAAAGTACAAAACTGAATGGTTAACAAATGAGACCCACTGCATAGATAGCGTTGCTGAAGCTGAAAATGAGATGTTGTTTTCCCAGCAGTGACTCCTACATTAATGAACATCAGTGAGACAGGCATTATGAATATATCAGGAGCTGTGAGTCAAAGAGAGACTGCTGGTTGCTCGCTCGTCTCTTTCTAAGGTCACAGAGGTGCTACAAGAAGAGAAAGTGCACAGGAAATATGAACGTTTTTTAACATATGGTGCCGTTACGTCAGAGATGCGTCGTGTGTCCAGCATATGGTTTGTCCTGGCAGTTTTTGAGCTGGCACAAGCAGCATGCTGTCATGGTGCCACCAGATTATAGCGGCAACTCCATCTCCACCAGCATGGGCATCCTGGCACTTCACGGCCACTAATGCACCTGCTGCCCAGCACAGGAATGTGAGTCAGGATGTTTTCAGAAGGAAACGCGTACGTGCAGCTGT
The DNA here is from genome assembly GCA_021397915.2 of Tor tambroides. NCBI lineage: Eukaryota > Metazoa > Chordata > Actinopteri > Cypriniformes > Cyprinidae > Tor > Tor tambroides. The sequence goes on along the minus strand of JAFVLL020009918.1, from coordinate 57,543 downwards.
TCTGGACTAAATGATTACATGTCCCATAGGACAGTAAAATTACAAATAAGATCTCTATGATATCTCAGATGTTTCTCCCCGGCAGCAATGAGATTAAATTGCTCCTTTTTTTTTTCTCAAGAACTAGTAGTAGGAGAAGACTATATGCTACCTTCAAGACATTCAGAAGAGATCACAAACTGAGCTAATAAGTTTCCTGTTTCTGATTCTGATTCTTCTGATTCTAAGATACCAAAGATCTCAATATGATCGTTACTTATCAAATCCATCCAAGATCAATAATCTGAGTTATGCAATCCACATGAATTTTATAGTTTTATACTGTTACCGTATGTCAACTTATTGACTTATTTGTTTCCTTTATTAAGTTACTAAAGAAATTTTAGGAGTAACATCTGAGACAAAAGTAATATTTAAATAACTAGTACATGAAGTCTCATGAATGCAAAAGTGCAATATAATAATAATAACTTACATTCAAACTCCTTCAAGCTGCATAAATATATAACTAATACTGTATGCAGGTATTCGCCTTGTGTATGTCATGTACAGTATATCTGTATTTCTCACAAGGAATTTTGAGAGAAACACCTGAGACAAAGCTAATATTTAAATGAAGCACAACTAGGACCTTCACTGAGTCTTAGGAACTGCAATAAAAAGCAGCATTCGAGCAATAATAATCACAACAACAACTTCCATTCAAATTCTTTCAAGACCAAATGATCTGAGCTCTGCCAGCGGCATAAATATATAACCCTTTACTCATGCTACACGCAAATATTCATCTAGTGCATGTCTATTTGTATTTCTCGGAAGGAATTTTTAGTAGCAACATCTGAGACAAAGTTAACACTTAAATGAAGCTCCACTAACTTTTCTGAGCTATACATGAGCAACCTCGGAGCAATAACAGCCTCCTCTGGGTACAAGTGGAAGAAATTATACTCTATTAAAATGCTTTAAGCATTACATGTGACAGAAATCAGAATATGTGCAATATTTTTCTGTACAGCTTCAAGAGGGAGGAAGGAAACACAGTAACATTGCCATGTATGTGTTCAGGGTGCTGGGTACAGATGTGTGAGCATGCAGGTAGGGCAGAGTGGGAAGAAAGAGTTACTGAAGGATAAAAACACCACTGTAGGGGGCTGTGCACGGGACACACACACTCATACACACTGGAGGGCAGTGGGATGGATGCAGAGTTCTTTACCTTCCACTGCGTTTGAGTGGTAGTCTGGTTTGAAGCATGAATGGAGACAAGAACAGAACAACACATAAGCCATGAACCTGAGCCATGAGCGCGCGCGCACACTTCTACAGCGTTCATTCACACGCTCAACAGTGAGTATGAGTTACAACCACATCTTTTAAGAGCATCACATGTAGACAGCACAAATTCATGAATACTGTCTGAGCTGAATCTCCTCTGGATCAAGATTCCCTTGCTAGAGCACGTAAGCAAGCGAGCATGTCCCTTACAGCTGAGCGTCAGTGTGTGTATGATGTGAGAGACGGTCTCCAGAGAGCAGTGTTTGACAGACGACAACCCTTCGTCTCCCCGTTCTGAGACATACCAGCGCAGATGACATGTTAAAGATGGAAAATCATGTGCATCTTGCAAAACAGACAATCTGTAGGTCACTGTGGATCCAGCTACAGTCCTGTTCATAACTCAGCCAGCAGATCTAGTTCTACGGGCTGTCTCAATCCATTTTCTGCTTATAGCAATGACAATGTTTCACTGTATGCAACAGATTATAAATAAGCATATTGGGTCCCCAACCAGAATACTGTGCATTCCAACTGACAATTTATAAAGTAATTGAACAGCTGTGTATTTTTAATTTAATTATAATATTTTAACATTTATTTGCAAATATATTTAATTTTTAAAGAATATTTATTAAGTGTGTTGCATTTAGAAAATGATTAATAAATCTATAACATTATTTATTGATGTATATATTTTTGTTTTATTAAAATATAAATACATAAATATGAACAATAATAATTAGTGCTGGGCAACAATTAATCACATCCAAAATGCAAGTTTTTGTTTATATAATATAAGTGTGTGTACTGTGTATATTTTTTATGTATATAAAAAGATACACATAGAGTATATATTTTGAAAATATTTACATGTATTTACACGTATAGAATTATATTCTTTTAATTTATATTATATATAAATCTATTTAATATATAAACATAACATTTTTCTTAAATATATACATGCATGTGTGTGTATTTACATATACATAATAAATATAAACAGTACACACACATATATTATGTACACAAAAACTTATGTTGGATGCGATTAATCATTGCCCATCATTATAAAAAAATACACATTTAATTTAGCACATCAATTTTATAAATAAAAAGTACAGCTGTATAATTAATTTACAAAGCATGAACACAGGGAAAATCAGAACTGTTATCATTATTTATTTATTTTTTTTTTAACAGAATGCCATTTTGAAATTATCGACCGATAACCGATATTACCCTGTTTTAGTTCCTAAACAAACTGAGTTGAACTCACATAATTCAAACAGCCTTTTCAGTTCATAACAACAGTTTTTCCCTTCCATTACACGATTATGTGAAAAGCAATTTTTTTTGCAAGAAAGTAACAAGACTTCCCGGACAGACCGATAAAGATGCTAAAGATCCAACAAATCAACTCTAACAGCATGAGAGACACACTGCAACGCACAAACCATGATCACAGAGCAAACTTAACCTAACCCTGCCCCTTTTCCAGATGATTGACAGCTGTCAGGTGCAAAGAGATTAGCAGGGAAAGGGCACTCACCTTTGACCCTCTCTCCGCGGTTCAGCTGGATCTCTCCCTCTCCCTGCGGCATGTACGGTTTAACCACGATGAAGGAGCGCCCCGGCACGGCGCTGTAGAGTTTCCGTTTGGGGCCCCGGGCTCCTGAGAGTGTGTGCGAGGGCCCCACGGGAGGAGGGCTGGGGTCCCGCTGGACCGTCCCCGGGCTGTAAACAAAAACATAGGTTACCGTGGTGATGCCCGGCAACTGGTAGCCAAATCCAGTGGTCACCGACATGGTCCCGCGAGAAGCGTGGGTGTGTGTGTGTGCGTGGGTCTCCTCCTCGATATTCCCGAACCGGCCAGGGCCAGCGTCAGGTGAAAGCGGCTCACTCCCTCTCTTCCTATCCCTCTTCTCCTCCTCTGCTCCTCTCTCCTCCTTTCTTCCACCTCTCCTCCCTCTGAGCGCTCCCCGCCCTCCCCCTCGCTCCCGTTAACGGCTGCCTGTCGCGAACGGCGCCGAGCGCTCGGGCTGCACTCGCCGCGAGTGGGGCATGTTCACTCCCCGTGGCTCTGGCGCACACGCTCGCACATGCACACACGCTGTGACGCGGCTGCGCCGTTTCCCCGTGGCTGTGCTGGCGTGCTCCCGCCCTCAACATTCTATCCGTACGTGGACGGTCGCAGACGACAACGCGCGGGCGCCAGGGGTCCGGATTGATTAGTGTGTGGGGGGGTTGAGCACGACTCACCTCACCCCCCTAAAACAGCCCTGCACCCACAAACACACACACACATTCAATCCTAGTGCTGTAATCAACAGCCCCTCCTACCCCCTCTCTCTCCCTCTCTCTGCCCTCCAAGTCCTCCCCTCCCTCCCTGTCTCTCTGCTCTCCCCGTCTCCCTCCCTCTCTCTCTCTCTCTCTCTCTCTCTGTCAGTAAGACAGCTTCTGAATGTTAATGCAGCTGCAGGCAGAGTGGCTATAGCCCTGACTCTCTCATTCATTGCAAATCGTTCACCCATTCATTCCACACACACACACACACACACACACGCACACACACGCGAAAAGGCAACATCCCAATATGATTCCTGTTTTCAGTCCAGTCAGGAATGAAACTAGAAGTACAGCAAAACACACACGAGAGAATGATGCTTAATGGGCTTTAACAGGTTTGTGTGTCCTAAGGATGTTAACTTTCCCTCTATTGGAATTCTGCTCAAATGTTTTGGGGTGAATTCATTGAGAATGACTCACGCTTGTTTATGCATTGTTTATTTGTGTTGTTTTATACCTGATACACTAAAGGTGCTATGCAAATAAGGTAAATCACACAAACATGCACTGAATTAAATTTGCACAACATAAGTGGAGAAAGCAGCATACTTCAATAATCTGGCAAACTTTACTGGGAATATACACACACACACACACACACACACACACACACATATATACACACACATATATATATATATATATATATATATGCAATAAAAAGCAGCATTCGAGCAATAATAATCACAACAACAACTTCCATTCAAATTCTTTCAAGACCAAATGATCTGAGCTCTGCCAGCGGCATAAATATATAGCCCTTTACTCATGCTACACGCAAATATTCATCTACTGCATGTCTATTTGTATTTCTCGGAAGGAATTTAAATATATGTGTGTATATTATATTATATTATATCTCGTATTATATAATATACAATGCATAGGGTTTGATTTCAAATTAAAAACTTTTTTACTTTTTATCTTTTTCTTTATTTTGCATATTTTGCAGCAACTGAAGCTGTAATTGTATGAATAATTGTATGTATACAATTTTGTATAATATGGCAAATTAAAAAATAAAAAATATATAAATATATATATGGCTTACACAGTAGTTAAACTGGATTGCAGGTGGTTAGTGAAAATTGAGCAGGTTTTTGTGCAAAATTTTGCCATGCAAAAACTGGTGCAACTGTTTAGCGAATAGACTCCTCTCTTTTGATTCTCAAAAAGAAGCTGATATCTGCCAGCATGAGCAAGGAAATTCTTAAACCGGAAACACTTTACAATAAGGTTCCATTTGTTAACTATATTTAATGCATTAACTGAATAGCAATAAGCAATACTCTCTTACGGTAGATTATTAAATGATTTATAAGTATTTTTTAATGTTAGTTTATGTTAACTACTGTAGTTAACTAATGTTAACAAATGGAACCTTACTGTAAAGTGTTACCCTTAAACCTTTGTCTTTACTGTCAAAATCAGTAACTCCAAACACACATGCATATTCATGCACTCTTTCCAGCTCATCCCTCTCTTTCTCTCATCTATCCCTCGCTCTAAACATCGAGCTCAGTGACGGCTTTCCAATTACTGCAGCGGTACGGGGCTAGAGTGACTGCAGCATGTACATGCAGAGTAACAAGAAAGAGAGAGGAATTTAAGGGCGGGGAGATGATAAGAAACCGAGAGAGGAAAAGAAAAGGGCCGTAAAGCAAAGAAGGATGGAAAAGAGAAAGTATCAGAGAAGAAATGATGGACAGAGGCTGTAAGAAGTGAGAGAATGGATGAGAGACAGAGAGGTATGGAGTCCAGTCGTCACGGTTTCCTCTGTCTCAGTATTGATCAGTAAGAGCCGCCTCAAGCCTGTAATAAACAGCGCTGAAAATCATCGGCGGGCTCTGCAGTAATACCATATTTCACACACATCAATCATCATAAAAACAGACATACACAGCCTCTGACAAGTGTTCTTTTTATTTAGGACATTTGTAAGACGATAGATTTGAAGCAGTGCCGCCTGTAGATGACATTAACGTCACACTCCGCTCCGTCTGATCTCAGGCCGATCTGACTCTTCCCATGCACGAGGAACTTCCACAAAGACATGTGCTGCGTTTCAAAACTCAGAATATATTGAGCTGCCTACCGAGACAGTTTCAACATTCGATTTAATTGTGCTTGTGATTCACAACTATTTTATACAAGATTTGAACGTGCATGATGCCCAAAAATGTCTGATTCAAAGGTTTGATTCAAAATGTGTTTCATTCAAACATTCAGACATGCCTATGAAACCCAAAGAATATTGATTCAAACAATCAATTTCAAAGCACTGAATCTGAACAATCAAACATAAATGTTAGATTCCAATTTTAAAATGTTTAAAACTGATTAAAAATGTTCAGTAACACTTTCCAAAGACGTATCATTTGTTAACACAGTTACCATCAACTAAAGCATTTATTCACCTCTATTAATTTCAAAATTTACTAATACATGATTAAAATCAAAAGTTGTATTTGTTAATATTATTAATAATCATAGACCTGAGCCAATATGAACTAACAATAAACAGGTGTATTTTTATTAACTAACCTTAACAAAGATTAATAAACACTGTTAGGTAATATTTATACATTAATTATCATTAACTTATGGGACTTATTTAAAAGTATTATGATATCCATAAAAAGTCAATTCAAACATTTAATTTAAACATTCAAACTGGTTACACTTTATTTTGATAGTCCACTTTAGACATTCTACTAACTATAAGTAACTTTGCAACTACATATCAACTAATTTTCATTAATTTGCAACTACATGTCTACTAACTCTCAGAGTAGACCGTTAGGTTAGGTTTAGGGTTAGTAGAATAAGTTGACATATACCTGCAAAGTTTCTCATAGTCAGAATGTTGTAGACCCATCAAAATAAAGTGTTAGAAGATATTAAGCAGACAGTCTACTAATGCTCTAATGACTGCTAGTTGACATGTAGTTGCAAAGTTACTTATGCCCCATTCAAACGGGCGTCGCTGTCAACGCTTGACGGAGGGCGTGTCTGAAGCTTGGTGCAGACGTGCCGTCATAGGGACAACAGCCAATCTCACACACTTTTCTGGTGTTGCATGAACAGGATTGGCTAGCGTCTGCGCTAGGGTATTTGCATAAATACCCTAGCGGTATTAGCTGATTAGCTGACGCCTGCGTTGGTGCTTGAAAAGTTGAAAAGTTTTCAATTTCTGCCACAAGAAATGCGAGTGAAGCATCGCGACGAACCCACAATTCAGTTCAGCAACGCTTGACGTCATTCCATTCAAAGTAAACGAGAGGCGTTGACGCAGACGCACCGTGTAAATGTGGCGTTACTGTTAGTAGAATGTCTAAAGTGGACTATATCAAAATAAAGTGTTACCTTCAAACTTTCTTGTAATGTTTAAAACGGTTCGATTCAAACATGTAAATATGTCTATGATGGCTAAAATGTTAAACTAAAACATTCAAATATTCATAAGATGGCCATAAATGTTTCATTCGAAAGCATTTAATTTGAACACGCCTGATGCCTAAACATGTTCAATATGAACGTTTTAATCTACGTGATGCTCTAAAGATGCTGTATAGACAGGCACTTTCACTTACATAAAAATAAAACAAATGCCTAAAAATTGATTTGAAGATTTTTGGATTTTAAAAACAGAAACACAAAATGATGCCCAAATGGTTTGGTTCAGATGTGCCTGCAATGATAAAAAAAGTTCAATGCCTATGATGAATGTGTTCAATTTGAAAATTGAAATATAGCTATAAAGCTTAATTTTTTTTTTTTATAAATATTCAAACATTCCTACATTGCCTCAAAATGTTTTATTTGAAGATTCAAACACACCTATGTTGCCTAAAACATACTGTCTACTTAGGAAGCTCCCTGGGTTTTGAAACACGGCCACATTCTATAAGACCAGAGACTCATTCTAACTACTGTACTTCAGCTCTAACATGTGTTTCTCTGTCGAGAAGGACTGACCTCGTTCAAACTTTAGGTATTAACTCACACATACAAACATGTGTAACCCTCAAAACCCCACACAATCTCACACACAACAACAACCTTGCCCTAATCGACTACACTAAACCCTTCAGGCATACAGTGTCCTGGTGAAGGGTGTGAAAAAGTGATATATTGGCTCTATACCTCTCCTGAGCATCCTCTCGGCTGCCTCCTTGGACACCAACTATACTTCGGTAACCCTAGCAACCGCCATCATGGAGAGATAAATTGAAAGCAACTGTCTTGATTCGCCGGGTGCTCGTGTCAACAATGAATCAGAGGCTTCTTTTCTGCCGTCTCTCACGATTCGTGCTCTCTCTTTAGGTAACAGCAGCTTGATCCGAAGTCAAAGACTAAGTCTCCATGCTGTCATCATGCTGTGAATAACTCCACAAACTTACTTGTCATATGTGTGTTATCTGGGGCCACAGACACAAGCATCTCAACTTTCTCCACTTCTACAACATGATAGATATGTTATTGTTAGCTAAAAGTAAAACTATTAAAAATAAAAAAGGTTTTTGTTGTTTGAAATAAAGCTGAATTAAAATATAAATATTAGATAAAAAATGTAACCTTAACCTATATCTATCTATCTATCTATCTATCTATCTATCTATCTATCTAAAAACTGTTAACTAAAACTATACAACTGAAAAAAAATATTAGATGAAAAAATGTCAATTTAAAAACTACACAAAAATAAATGTCTATAACTAGAAACTTAAAAATAAAATAAAAAATTACAACTGCACATAACATTTCCAAAAATAACTAAAATTACAAAACTTTTGTAATTTTTTTCTAAGTTTACTTTTTATCTAAAATTTATTTCATATTTCAGCTTTATTTCAAACAACAAAAACCTTTTTATTATTTTTAATAGTTTTACTTTTAGTTAACAACACCACACACACACACACACACATATAGATATACACACAGAAAAAATATTATTGCAATTTAAAATAACAGTTTTCTATTTTAATATACTTTAAAATAGAATTTATTTCTGTGACGCAGCGCTGAATTTTCAGCATCATTACTCCAGTCTTCAGTGTCACATGATCCTTCAGAAATCATTCTAATATGCTGATTTATTATGAGTGTTGAAACTGTTGTGCTGCTTCATACTGTTTTTTGGAACATGTGACATTTTTTCTTTGATTCTTTGATGAATACAAAGTTAAAAAGATCAGCATTTATTCAAAACAGAATATTTTCTAATAATAAAAGTCTTTACTATGACTTTTTATTCATTTAACACATCCCTCCTGAATAAAAATATTAATTTCTTAAAAAAAATAAAAAATGTTCTGACCCCAAACTTTTGAATAGCATTGTATATTGTAACACAATAAAAAAAAAAAAAAAAAAAAAAAAAAAAAAATGCTGTTCTTTTGTGTGTGTGTGTTTATATGATACATTCATATATTTTTTGTATTTTACAATAGAATACTGTTTTTAAGCTACAGAAACTACTTAAAAAAATAATCCAGGTGAAATATTTTGCAGTACTTGCGGGAAACATATTTGAGAAGTTGTGTGACAGGTTATTTAGCATATATTACAACTAAGGTCACAAAGAAAAATTGACGTCATTGCCATCACAAAAATAGATTCAATGTGACTTGCTTTTTTAGCACAGCTTTGTCATCAGCTGTATTGTGCTGCTATCAAACTACGCTTTTCTTTAAAAATGTCAGCTAAAGAAAGCTTCCATCTTCGCCTGACAATAGGAATAAAACTAACAGACTTTATCTGGAAGAAATGACCCTCTGAGCTCTGAAAAAATGATGTTGAGACCAACCAGTCCAGCCACAATGGAGAGAGACTCATACGCTTTGTAATAACAGAATAAGGCATTGGAATCAGTCATTATCTTGCAAACCGTTATTTGCATAAGTGCACAATCGTAAAATGGTCTCTGTGGACGGACTAAGATGAAAGAATGAAATGAGTTACGTCTCGTTCTCTCTCATCATCTCTCCTGTTCTTCTGTCAGAATCTCTCTCAGTCTGTCTTGCCCCCTTTAGGGGTTAATTGAGTGTAATGGAGTCGGTGTGAAGCCCTTCCTCCGACAGAGCATAGATGTGTGTGTGTGAGTATGCATGAATGTTTGTGTTTACTGGGTCATCCCAACCTCCCAGCAATTTTGGAAACACTGCTATCAACAAAAAAAATTACCTTTTTCCTCCTCTCTCTGTCTCTCTCTCTCTCAAATCCTTTTCTTCAGTTTTTTCTTTTTAATACTTCTGAATATTTTGCAAAGAGAAAGACAATCATTCTGTGAATCACATGAAACCTGTCAAGAAATGACATTTCACACCAAAAAAAAAAAAAAAAAAACTTTTTGTATATACAGAATTCATAAATAATCAGAAACTGAAGTTGTAGAATCATTAAGCTGTTTTTGCATTATGACAATAATCATGGAAATTCATGAGAAATCAATCAATTAATAAAACTGCGCTCTTATTCATGAATTCCTAAAAAAATGATTAATTTATGTTTAAATATTTTTTTATAATTTACACTAAATAAAAACAATTACATTTTATAGTATTACAATAGCTTTTACGGTAACTGTTTACTATGTTAAATGTAAAATTAATTTAATAGGAATCACCACTGAGAAGTAAAATCATGATTCTGAAATAGATTTTAATTATTATGCAAAACATTATTTATACATAATAAATAAATATTTTTTTAAAAATTATATTTCATACACTGCATTTCTTATTTAAAAAACAAATAGTTATCATTTATAAACTAGATTTATTAAATATTCTTTTTCTGTTGATTCTGGGGTGAAATGTCACCTGGGCATGTTTTTGTGAGAATTCTTTGATGCTTTGGTTTTCAACCCAAATGACCATGAGTGTGGATAAGGAATAAGCCAGAGGTAAAGAACAAGCCAATAGGAATGCAGAAGATGATATTGACCTCACCGCCACCCCTTAAATCTCCCGTCGTCCAATAGGAAATCAGTTTACGGGTGAGTGTCGAGGGAGTGGTGGGTCTGGATGTCCTGAGGGTGGAATCCATCATGGAAAGCTCCAGACTGAGAGAGTGCTCTTTCAGAGTGACACCTCATTTACCTGCCTTGCACAAACAAAATGGATTCCCTTTTGCCATCAATAAATCACTCAATTCTCCTTCCCTCTCTCTTTTTCCTCTCTAAACGGAGCTCATAAATCGGCAAAGTAATGAAACAGCAGAAGTGAGGTAAGGTCTAAATTTTAGCCTCTTAACTGGTGGTAAAAGAGACATGTTAATGATGAGTGATGAGCTTTTACCTTTCTTTCAGACCGGTCCATCAGAATGCTTTTATCATCATATTTTCACAGGAAAGAAAACTTACGCTTAGTTTCACTGTGTATTATTCATTAGGAACACTGCAACAGATATTCAGAGCTTTAAAGAGATATTTTTTTCACTCTCACGGCTGTTGTCCGGTCTCAGTATCACTATAGCCAATTTAAACAGCTAGTACTGAGCGGAGCAAAAATCTGTAATGTGCATGTCACCTTTACTTATACAATGACATCCAAAAGAACAATCTCCCAGACTGTTCATTATTTCTGAACACACTGTCTATGACAGACATCAAGATGCTGTCTCATATATTATATTATATAACTGCTTAAAGGCCAACGTTTTGGAATTGACAATGGCATTTAAATATTGCAATGAATCCCATAAATTAGCATTCTGTGTGTATGAACACAGGAGTCACCCCTGAAATTGTTTCGACATCATATGGTCGTAAAAAGAAAATATACATTTGGTGATATTTTTGACCACATTAATTAATGTTGGTGACTGGAGACTAATAGCTGATGGATTTAAAAGCTGATGAATTTAAAAACTACCAGTTACAATGGCAGATTGTTTGGTTTTAGCTTGCTGGACTGCAAAGTTGCATGTACAAAAAAAAAATAAATAAATAAAAATAAAATAATATATATATATATATATATATATATATATATATATATATATATATATATAAATTCTTAGTATTTTTTTTGTTTTCCAGTAAAAATATATATTAAAATTATTAATTTTTCTGTTTTTTTAAATCATTGTATCATTTTTTTTTTTGAGTTTATAAAATATCTGCCAACTGAATTCAAAGGGAAAAGTTTATTTCACTTATCCCTTTAGCATTTTTAAAATATATATTAACCATAAAGTCACTCTGATTTTGATTTTTCAGAAAATAACACTTTGGATTTTGACATTTTGCTTCTCAAGTAAATGTATCTTGATATAAGAGTGTTAAATCTTTGCATATTTGTAATGGAAAACAAGGCAAAAAATATTCATTGGAGTGTTATTTAAAGTGGCTGAGCTACTGTCACACTAAATTCCTTATATTTTTTTTGTAAATATATATATATATATATATATATATATATGTGTGTGTGTGTGTGTGTGTGTGTGTGTATATGGGTATGTGTATATATATATATATATATCCAATTTTTATTGTTATTTAATCTCTCTAAACATGAGCAACTTTGATGGTTTAAATATTTGTTAGAAGTTTGAGATACATTCAGTGATACAACATCACCTCGATCTAAACCTCATTTTTTCTTTTTATAACTTAAGGATTCATATCACAGCAAGGGCCAAATTTAACTCGATATCATACACTGTGAACCAATAACACTCGCGCTTGACCTCTGACCTTTGATTCCTCTGTGCTGTTGCTGCTCGTGCACCCAGCGACCTGTGATCTCTAAATCCACTTTGACAATATTTAGAACAACGTGTCATGGCCTCGAATCTGACCCTGAACAGGAAGTGGGCGGCCAGCGCTGACCGCACCGCTACGGCACTAATTACACACTCTCCTGGTCACCACGCTCACCTCAGGGAGTGACAGGTGGACACAGCCAGACAAAGGGCAATGACCAGAGAGAAAGAGAGGGGACTTTTATAGAATGCCGGACACCAAGGACAGGCGCTTTGGCTTAATTCCTGTTGGTATCATCACATTCTGCGTATTAAACACAAACACACTGCAAACACGTGTTATTATTATTAGCGGGCCAGGATGTCAGGAAATACTGACAGATGGACAACTAGGACAGAACACAGCAAACGCCCCTCAGGACCTCACAAAGAAAGAGAGTGAGCCCTAAAGTGTTGTTCTGCGGCAGAAGTACACTACACCTGCTGGTAAAATTAGAGTCCTGAGGTCCAAATTAGCACACAAAGCCACTCGTTTTGCTGAAGTGAAGTTAAACAGCACAAAAGAACTGCTTCAGAAAGTAGCCATCACTTTTCTAACCTACAAAACTGCATTATCTACCCTATCTACCCTACCCTGTAATATCTAGCCATTTTGAAATATGCTTGTAGTAAACAATTCTGTAGAGATCATCTGTAGTAAGATCCTTATCTAGGAACAGTCATGCTCTCAACACACACACACACACACACACACACACACACACACATATGTTGGTATTTGTGGTTTACGGGGACTCTCCATAGGTGTAATGGTTGTTATACCGTACAAACTGTATGTGCTATTGCCCTACACCAACCCTACACCTAAACCTACCCCTTACAGGAAACTTTCTGCATTTTTAGATTTTCAAAAAAACACCATTTAGTATGTTTTTTAAGCCTTTTGAATTACAGGGACATAGGCAGTGTCCTCATAAACCACCTTCAAATTGTAATACCTCTGTCATACCCATGTCATTAAACAAATTTTGTCCCCGTAAACCACAAAAAACAGTACACACACACACACACACACACACACACACACACACACACAAAATGCCAAAATGTGAAGTGAAAGAGCATATATGCTTTGTAAATAGGTATATCCAAAAATCTTCGTTCAAGAGAAACTTATAAACTATGAATATACTCTACTGTTCAAAAGTTTGGGGTCAGTATCAATTTTTTTTTTTTTCCACCAAAGAAATATTTCGCAAAGACACATTAAATTGATCAAAACTGACAGTAAAGACATCTATAATGTTACAAAAGATATTTATTTCAAATAAATGATGTACTTTTGAACTTTTTATTCTTCACAGATCCTGAGGGGGAAAAACAGAGTTTCCACAAAAATACTAAGCAGCAACTGTTTTCAACATTGATAAATGTTTCTTGAGCAGTAAATCAGCGTATTAGAAAGATTTCTGAAGGATCATGTGACATCAATTACATTCTAAAATACACATTTTAAATTGTAATAATATTTCACAAAATTACTGTTATTGTATTTTTTTTAATCAAATAAATGCAGCCTTGGTGATCTTAAGGAACTTTCAAAAACATAAAAAATCTTATTGATCCCAAATTTTTGAACAGTAGTTTATTCATACTGTATTTCATTCAATAATAATAATAACACATATTGATAAAAAAGTTCTAACTGAAATTATTACATGATATGGTGATTCATTTAATGCATTAATCCCACTGAATGAATCTTACTATTTCCTGAGAAATGTCTCCAGATAAAGATAATTCAAAAATATCTGATTGTTTTTGCAGGTGAAAACTTTGAATAGACAAAAAGTGGTTTTAGAAGTCGATATATTGTTCGTTTTATTCCCATATAAAAAGTATCATGTTGTTAGCTTAGCAAAATGCTAATGTCAAACTCAATCGGAATCAACTGTGATTGGGTCTCTCACTGTTATGTGTGGCACATAATGGTGTGATTTAGTACATTTCAGATGAGTGTTTCAGACAGTAGAAAAATTACACCTGCTATAAAAGGCAGTGTGGTGATAAACAACCTCTGCTGTGTCTCCAGTGTCAGATTTGTGCTGATTAGCGCTGCAAAACACCCACTACCCACCAACCCTTGCTATAATTCAAAGTATTTCTTATTTACATTGGACACAACACTAAGAGTTGGAATTTCAAATTAATCTGTGTAAGTTTAACATTTTCGTCTATTTAGAAACAACACAATTATAAAGTGCCACGTCTCACGATCTCTAAAAACCTGTCAGTCATCTCCCTGCAATAAATACACAATATGAGATTCAGAGCAATATTGCTGGGAAATTCAATAAGGCCTGTTGGAGTCCCAAAACACAGTCGATTCCAGCAATGTCCTGCAGCTCTGCAGGAGAGGAGAGTCTAATCTGAATATATATTAAACATTTGAATAGCACGATTTAAAAGCAGCAAATGTCGATCAAATGCTGCTTTGTGAGGATGTGATAGATTACAACAGTATGAGTATTTTAGATGGAGGAGAACGAGCAGAGAAATCTGAGTGATTTCATTCAATACAGGTCTCTGCAGCCATAAATAAAAGGGCTTGTGATAACGCATAAAACACACTCACAAAACTACACACATTGCCGCCTTTGAAAAACACTACAGCATTACCATAAAAAACAAATACATGGAAAACAACCAATTTAATCGTAATACCATGGTACTTTGTGAGGTATCTTACAGTATCATTTATGCATGGGAATATGATTAACCACTACCATGGCATTACTCTTAGAGTTACTGTGACCGTTTTGTGGTACTATGATGGAATCAGATGGGAATACTATGGTACTTTGAACATGTAGCAGGGTAGTAGGATCCTGTTCTTGGAAGTATTATGGTATATTTCAAAGTACCATGATACCATGCTACTACCATGTAAATGCGATTCAACATGAATTTCAGTATATTTCAAAGTACCCAAGTAAATTTCTCTTTTATGAAGGATATTTAAATAAAACTGACTGGTAAATAAGACAAATATACCGATTAAGAAAACATACATTTCTAGTTCAGCTAAATTTTATTTCTTTTATTTCAACTGATTATGATTAATTTGACTAACATGTCAAAACTGACAGTACTAATAATTATCATGTATATTACTATTTTCAAATCACTCCTTCAATAGTTTCACTATGAGGGAACAAAAAATAAATACCATAGTCCAAATCCACCATATGGTACCACCATAATACATTTGCAAGAGTTTAGAAATAGAATCAAAATTTGTCATTGTTTGACCCCTCTTGCGACAGTCAATGCCTGACCGATATGTTGAGAGTTACAATTAATCATTGATTATTTGACAGTGCTGTTACTGGAGGAATGAATATTCACAAGCCCAGAAGGAATCTGCAGACTTTTCTATGCTGATTTGGTGGGGATGGACATAAACATGGAAAAATGTGGTTAGATGAATTAACTACACTGCAGGGTTTTTTTTCAACCCAAATACTAGGTTGAGACTGATGGCTATGGAAACTGGATTAATTAGACTGAATTAATTTTTTAACGCTTCAGTCTGTTTGTTTTTAAGTGGCACTTAAAGCTTGAGGCTTTGCCTGTAGTAGCGGAACTATTTTCACTGGCGGAAGAGAACAAATCCAACAAAACTACTGGTCAAATTGGGTTAATTCAACAATGTTCGTTGAACTTGTAAAAAGTAATTTCTTTAAATTGTATAAAAAGTTGATTTGACAGTCTTTTCTGCACCTTTTCTCATTCACATACATTTATGTTTTTGGTCACTTTATTTTAAGGTCCAATTCTCACTAATAACAAAACATAAACTATGACTTTTGCCTCAATAAACTCTTAATGCTTGCTGCTTATTGATAGTTAGTAAAGTAGTTGTTAAGTTTAGGTATTGGGTAGAATTAGGGATGTAGAATATGGTCATGCAAAATATGTGACCCTGGACCACAAAACCAGTGGCACAGGTATATTTGTAGCAATGGCCAACAATACATTGTATGGGTCAAAATTATAGATTTTTTTTTATGCCAAAAATCATTAGGATATTAAGTAAAGATCATGTCCCATGAAGATATTTTGTAAATTTCCTATCGTAAATATATAGGAACTTAATTTTTGATTATTAATATGCGTTGCTATGGACTTAATTTGGACAACTTTAAAGGTGATTTTCTCAATATTTTGATTTTTTTTTTTTGCACCCTCAGATTCCAGTGTGTGTTGTATCTTGGCCAAATATTGTCCTATCCTAACAAACCACACATCAATGGAAAGCTTATTTATTAAGTTTTCAGATGATGTATAACTCTCAATAAAGAAAAAAAAAGATCCTTATGGTTTTGTGGTCCAGGGTCATATGTGCGCTTTATAAGTACTAATAAACAGCCAATATATTAATAACAGGCATGCTAATAAGCAACTAGTTAATAGTGAGAACTGATCAATATACTAAAGTGTTACTGTTTTTTCTTTTTCCTATTTTTAGATGTCCTTTCTTATAAGTATATTTGATCTATTGCTTATTACTATTGTCTGTTGTTAGTGTAATCATTCTGCATGTGTTAGTGATTTTAAACCTATAAAGCCCACTGTATCACATGAAACACATATGCAATTTTTTTTGTTTGAAGGTTTGAAGGTTCAAGAAACACTAAAAAAGTTTTTATTTATTTTTTTTCTGACTATTCTGTGGGGTTCCAAGAGCTCTCGGATTTCATCAAAAATATCTTAAATTGTGTTCCGAAGATGAACAAAGGTCTTACAGGTTTGGAACGACATGAGGGTGAGTAATTAATGACAGAATTTTCATTTCTGGGTGAACTAACCTTATAAGGACACCAGCGTGTAATCAAATTAGCAAAAATATTTAATAATCAAACACCCAATGAACAGGTAATCTTTACGTCAGGTAATCGAGTTCCGCAGGTGCAAACCAGGACTGTGGATGCGCGATGCTCACCTGAGGCGTCCGCGGCTGTGGGAGTGGGTGAGGGGCGCGTGTCGGCGTACTGCGTGCGTGCCGGGCTCCTCGCTGACACGCTGGAGGGAAGGCGAGCGGGAGTGCGAGGAGAGCGAGCTGCCCGTGCTCTGCAGGCTGCCGTCGGCCGCCGCGTCGATCCCAGCGTGCGCCAGAGGGGGCAGGCTCCTCAGAGATGGCACGGGCGAGTGGGCGGTGCCTGTGTCAGCCACGTTGTTCAGATTGTTGTCGGAGGCGGAGCGAGGCAGCGAGCGTGATGATGTCAGCGTGTCGCCTCCAGTCACGCGCCGGCGATTTGCGTAGGAAGGCGTTTCCCTGAAAGGCACTGGAAACAGGAAGAGCAGGTGTCAACAAAAGGTCACATCGAACAAGAGGCGGCCATACGTGACAAACTGTCAGGTGCAATTAGCATAATTTGTAAATGAAGGGTACAGAAACCTCATCAGGCATTCAGAGAGGTAAACAAAAGACGTACTCGAATTACAAAGCACCTCATCTATAATTCATTAGCAAAACACACTTCCTCCTGTCCTGACCGCTAGCACAGCGGTCGTTTGCTTGGAACGTTTTTGGGGTAAAAAACTGAACATTACACAGCAAACTCTCTTGTTTACCAATAACTGAGAAATGAGGCTGTTTTTTCTTCCCACTGAGGAAAGCAATTAGTACAGACCATCAACACTAGATGGCAATATCTCACCTCTCCTAGATGCAGGTAAAGTCTGTACTAATGCTGTTTTAAAGCTAATGTGGAGATAAAAATGCACAGCGTTGTGTAAATCAGGGTCAAAAGAGCTCATATGGCTCAATGACAGCCTTATTTAATGATACAACGAGAGCGAGAGAAACAGAGACAAGCAGGATAAAAGAGTGCACAGCGCTGTCATCCTGACATATGGTTTGCTGTCAGTCTCATAGCTGATTCTCTCTAATCTCTAATGTAAATTAAGTATTGATCAAACCGCTGTACTGAACATCCACCTGTCACCTGATCAGATATGAACAGCTCTCTGCCAATCAGAGCAGGATGTGTGAACAAGAACAAGCCACTCAATACATCCTAGAACTGTAGTTCTCAATTGGTTTTGCCTCAATGTAACTGAAGTTGAACATTAAGTGACTTATATTTCAAGACTAACTATTTACAATTATTTGGTTAGTTGTGTGTGTGCATTTGAATATTATATTTGTGTGTATATATATCACGATTAATCTCATCCTATATATATATATATATATATATATGTGTGTGTGTGTGTGTGTATGTATACAGTTTATGATTTATATTATACATAAATATAAATATATATTACATATATTTCTTAAATATATACATGTTTGTGTGTGTGTATTTTTCTATACATAAATACACACACTACACACATGTATTATGTAAACATCAACTTTTATTTTGGAGGCGATTAATCTCGATGAATTGATTTGACAGCACTAGTATATATATATATATATATATACACACATATCAGCCTTTATACTGGCAATAAAACGTTTACCAAGCCACACCATTTCAATCCCAGTATACATTTACCCAACTATTATCAAAAGTATTTCTAAATACAACAAAACATTTTCTTGCGACCTTACATGAAGTATGACAAAATGCATTATGAAGAAGAATTGGACCTGTTCTGCAGATGCATTAGAGCTAACATTAGCATCATGCTACATAAGACAATTTATGAGATTAATAGTACACTTTTACTCAGAACTCACTTTAAACCACCATCGAGTGTTTGTAATAACTTCCTTTTGCGATCACGTGTATATATACACTTTGGGCGGCCGCGGTACATTATAAAAGTAGCCCAAAAAAAACGCAACCCACGGCTCTGTAATTTTTCCCGCGACTGTATTTTCAAAATACCTTGGCAACACTGGTTCGCTGTACCCTTGTCACATATGAGTATACATGTATCTCTCGCGCACTGCCGCTCTCTCTCTCTCTCTCTCTCTCTCTTTCTCCGCGTTCGCTTCACTTTTGTCTAGCCCGGCGCCTCGTAATCACACAATCCCTGGGTCCATGTGCAAACTATCCACCCTATCTGCCCTAAATAGTATTGAAAATTACTAATATCACATAGAATTTAGGATGGATAGTGTGCACATTGGGACGCAGGCAATGATAGATTACCTTAATCCGCGCTGCGATGACGGGAAGAAGTTGGGGTCAAAGTCAAACCTTATCAAACGATTAATTTGCGTTAAAAAAATATTAACGCGTTAAAATTTTTAGATTAATCGCATGCGTTAACGCGTTAACGTTGACAGCCCTAATATAAATCTTTAATATATATTTAAGATTTTTTTTCTGAAATATATTATAATAACAAAAACTAATTAACAAAATTTACTGGTAAACAAGGGTTTTTTTTTAACCAGTGCAGCTCAATGTTACTCATTTTTATTGCATTTGACTATGATTAAATAACTAAATTAACATATCAACCCGACAGTACTAAAAATGATCATATATATTACTATTCGTATAATCAAATCACTCCTTCAATAGTTTCACCCTGAGAAAACATCTAGGGCCACTTAAGATGGGCCGTTTGTTTAAGCAGTGCAAATACTGCGCTCTGTAGTCAAGCTGTCTGCTTGTTTAGATCCTCTACTCTTCTGCCCATCCATTCAGAGTGAAAAGGCCAACTGTCTAACCCAACCTCAGGACACCCTCACTCACTCTCTCTTTTCCCCTCTCTCGGTGACTGATGGGAAGGAAATGAGAGGAGAGAGAGACAAAGAATGGACACATCCTGCGAGGCTTCAGCATTAGTGACAAAATATCAGCTCCCGTCCCGTAAACGGCGTGTTTTAAGGCCGGTTCTGATTGTGTGTGTGCGTGAGAGCATCCGTCCCATCCTTCATCGAGGTCACACATGGTTCTGATGAGATACCGGAGCCTGCGGCTACACTCCCATTGGCTCAAATCAAACTCCCAACACCTGCTGAGCCTCGGGGATTAACCCCGCTCTGTCGCCATGACAATGGTACTCCACACTAATGGGTACGATCCATTACAGCGGTGCGACAACTGGCTGCTATTCCCCGCCAGAACTAGCGCGTGGAATGAGCTAGCCTTGCCGTCGACGCTGGCGAATAGAGTGATGACTCTCATTCACCCGAACGCCACAGACTCACAAACACACACGGACACACAAGGGGCTGCTCTCGTTTTCATGTTCCCTGGCCGTGGCGCTCTGCTGCATTTGTAAGGATTCATTAACACAAGGGATTGTTTGGGCTTGCTTGCAAATTCGATAGCAGCTAATGATGGTGGAGGTACAGTATACGAGCCACTTACCAACATCTGATGCTTTGTGAGTCTTTATAATTTCTGCCAGGTCAAAGTTTCCAGCTATAATAGCCACCTACAGAGAGAAAGAAAAATGGGTTATTTTTCTGCCAAACATCCCTGGGCAAACAAAAACCCCAGTTACAGATTTATAACACTGCATGCAATTCATAACAGGATGTTATGTTACCCCCAAAAAACTAAGACAGCAATTCATACTCAATAATGTACAGTCAGCTGTCAGTCATTAGCTACTACAAGATCATTCTGACTGACTACATTATCCTGTCTACAAATAAATAAATAAATGGACATGAAATATTGACTATATAGCTGATTGCCAGAATATGGACTGAAGCTATGCACTATCAATTCAATTCTTAAATCCCAAGATTAATATTTTACTCTATTTAGGCTATTTTCTGTTGATGCGCGTCAACTAAATTCTGCAAAAGATTATTTGTAGCGCGCCTCCCATCCAACAATCGCAATAAGCGTTGTGCTTTATTACTTTTAATATGAAACAGTCTCAGCTTTCAAATTCTGTCAGTTTCGTCATGAAATTCAAACAATAAATTCTGTTTTGGCGCTCTTTAGTGTGGCGTAACAGACGGCTGTAATCGTTTCATTTCAAGCAGCAACGTGGAGAGCGCGTGAATGATCATCTCTTCCGTTTAAGTAAACATGAATGAACATCAGAAGGTATGTTGATGCTGATATTTCAACAACGAATTGGAGTAAAATAGAAACATATTATTAAATGTTCATATAAAAACTCATGTGCAATATAAATGTTTATATACAACATTTTTATTTTAGTGTTAAACATTATATCTAAAAATAAATAGCAATTAAATCTGAACCCTGTACCAACTGACAGTTTCTTGTATAATTTACAGCTTTACTTAAAAAAGTTTGTTTTTTTCTGAAGAAAAACTGACATGTACTGTACCTGATTTACATACATACATACATATATATATATATATATATATATATATCCAAACAAATCAATATCGAATCAGATTGACACAAAAACTTGTGAATTGGATTTAAGCAGATTTGTGAAATCTGTGTCAATAATACCCAGCCCTACAAAGTAGTACCATATTAAGCCTATTGCCCTCAGATTTACATGATTTACCATTAGATTTACCATTGCACCAAGGTAATTTTTTGTAAGTGTGCAGTGAACAAACAGGTCTCAAATAAGAACCAAAGACCAATAACTCATTTGATTCTGTCTAATATGATACTCTCTCTCTTTTATGAATGTGAGGGCTAATTAACTTTTCCTCACTAAAATCTGAATCAAAGCAGCCGTCTAATGGTTTCCGTGTTGGTTTATGCAGCCGCACCAAGCCGGGTTCCCCCTCCCCTTGTACTAACAAATTAACTTTGATCTGAGCTGAAAATCTGTGTCAACATCAATTGTACTGTGAGTTCAAGCACCGAGCATCACAGAACAGAAGCAGATAAACACAATCCCAATATGCTGTTAGTATGTTCACATGAAGCATCGCATTGTACATTTGGACCAGAAGGGCATGAGTGAACCATTTGACTTGTCATGTTAACATGCCGCTTACACTGACCAAATGCTAGCATGGTTAATACACAGATCCAGCAAAACTCAACAACTAATGGAATATGGTGTTTGTAGGGGCAGTGTGAACTAGACAGATTGAAAAATTGGAGCATATTTCAATATTTGTTTAAAAGGTTGAACTAAGGTTAATACTGTCTTTCAGCAAGGACGCATTAAGTTGATCAAAAGTGACAGTAAAGACATTTATAAAGATCTCTATTTCAAATAAATGCTGAACTTTGTATTTATCAAATGATCCTAAAAAAAAATTATGACCGTTTCCACAAAAGTTTTAAACAGCACAACTGTTTTCAACATTGATAATAATAATAATAATAATAAAAAAAAGAAGTTTCTTAAGCAGCAATCAGCAGAATGATTTCTGAAGGATCATGTGACCCTGAATTCTGGAGTAATGATGCTGAAAAGTCAGCTTTGCATCACAGGAATAAATTACATTTTAAAGTACATTACAATAGAAAATAATTATTTTAAACTGTAATAATATTTCACAAATTTTCTGTTTTACTGAAATTTTAATCAAATAAATGCAGCCTTGGTGAGCATAAGAGATTTTCAAAAACATTTTTTAAAATTCCTAATGAACCTATTCTTTTGTACATATAGAATTTAGACAGTGGCATGATGGTATAGCAAATCAACGCCATGGTTTCTTATCAATTCTCTTTGAAATATAGTACCACTGTATATATCAACTTTTAGATTGATGAACCATTTTATACCATCATCTTTTCATTGTACTATTGATAAAATATGTTTATATTTACTATCAACATTTCCCATGACACTGTCCACCCTTTAATTAAAATGTTCTCTGAGGAGGTTGCAAAAGTGCTAAGCTAAATTTTGGTCAAATGAAGGCGTCTCATCATTTGGCTGCCTACCAGCCTTTTTGTCAGAAGTGCCTACAAATGTTATCTAGGTAGACGTTTTCATGTCCAGTGTGAATTCTCAAGACGCAGCCCTGAAACTGCTCTTGGCCTAAAGTTAAATACAGTTTGGCTCTGTGGGCAGTGAACGACAGCATCAGTTTAAATAAGATCCAGCTCCATTGACTCTTCCACGGTGTTTGATCTCCAGGAAGCCAGAGGTCTTGGGCTCTCACCTGGAAGGCAGTTTGGCTGTTGTAGTTCTTAATCTCCTTATTCGCCCCTCTGAACAGCAACACTCTCGCGCAGCTATCCTGGAGAGAGACAAACAGAGAGATTACAAGCATCGTGATAATTTGTCGCTAGTAAAACACGTACATTGCATGTCCATGAAAATGTGCCCTAGAAAGTTTTGGAACGGGATGAGTGTGTTTGTGTGCGCGCGTGTCGCTTTCACAACTACAGAAATGACAAAACTGATGTTCCACTGGGACCAATTAGCTCACCAGCTCATATGTAGGTCTGCTATCAGAGAGAAAAACAGAGAGAGAGAGCTACTCTAATGGCAGCGTTTCTCTATGGGCATCCGAGACGGAGTGTTTAGAAGGTCAGCACAGCATCTGGCTATCATCCCTCTCTCTCTCTTTCTCTGTAGACAGTTTTGACAGTCCACACACACATTTAGGAGCTGTACCACGCAGACATGACTCAGCTGGGATTGGTGTCCTAGTTTCCTAACAGTGGTGAGTAAACATCACGGCATCTCTTGGCCCACTAACACACCTTCAATGGAACCTTAATTACACTTGTAGTGCACTTCCTGTCTGTCTCGCTCTCTCTCAAGCACACACAAATCAGAAGTGTCTCTGGTAAAGACACTTCTTATAACTAATTTTTTTTTTACAGATACCGTTCAAATGTGTGAGGACATTAAGATTGCTGTTTGTTTTTTGAAAGAAATGAATACTTTTATTCAGCAAGGATGCATTAAATTCATCAAAAGTGACAGTAAAGGCATTTATAATGTTGTGAAAAATCTATTTCAAAAAATGCTGTTCAGATTTTTTGTTCTGATTTTCATTTTCAATTTTATTTCCACAAAAATAATGAGCAGCACTGCCGTTTTCAACATTAATAATAATAAGAAATGTTTCTTGGGCATCAAATCAGCATGTGATTTCTGAAGGATCAGAATAAGGAGTCATGGCTGCTAAAATTCAGCTTAAATATTACAGAAATAAATTACATTTTAAAATATATTCAAATAGAAACTGTCATTTTAAATTGTAATAATATTTCTGTTTTTACTGTATTTTTGATCAAATAAATGCAACCTTGGTGAGGATAAGAAACTCTTTCAGAAACATTTCAAAATTATAATAAACAAACTTTTCGAATAAAAGTGGAGCTGATATTGACTGGAAATGGAAGGTCAAGTTGAGTGCATTGGGATATAGTAACTCACACAGGGTAGGCCCATATTGAAATACTAGTTCACTACAGAACACTGCACAGTGTTAGATGTATACTGGCAATTGTTTAAAAATAACAAGTGAAATACTATTATAAAATACAAAGTGAATACTTGAAATATTAATGTTTCAAATAGTTGCATGCTACATAACTATTATCTCATGAAGTATCAAATATTTTGTATTTTCAGTCTAATTTTGTGAAAGACATCTCAACTTATTTCAGTCGGATGAGATAATGAGTCAAGAAACAAACTGCATCTGCTACATTCATGTCACGTCTTTGAATTGTGGAATACATCATCTGGTTCCATGCATTCTATACAGCACATACTGCAAAAACAGCAGTATGTCAGTAGTATGATAGTATGCTATTCAGAACACAGTCTGTCATACAGGAGACAGAGTGGAGCGCTGCATGTGTTTAATGCTACGGCTCTGTGCAAAAATCAATATGTAATTTTGACTGCAGAGTGAATTAACAGAACGATGATTGAGCTTCCACATCACAGATTTTTTTCCCCCCTCTTTCTTTCTGTCTTTTGCTCTCTATCTCTGATACGCTCTTCTGCCCTATTGATCCATTTAAAGGACACAAACATTCAGAACTGAAAAATAATATGCTATACACACTAATGTAAAACAATAAATCAGAAGTCATCAGAGCTGCAGCGGTCTGGAGAAACAGTAGTACTGAATGTGGCCTTTTATGCCTACTGAATGTCTGCTGGACCATAGAGCAACATGTGACCTCTAGTGGTGAAACTTTATAAGAACACAACTAAGAGACTATACTGGACATCACTGTTAGACTAGACTCACAGAGACAGATGGAATGAAGTCGCCATAAAGTCTGATTCACTTTGCAGCTCGTTTTGGCCATGAACTGTCCACTTACTGTAGACAGAACGAGATCGTCAAAGGTCAACCACAGTGTCTTCTTCTTATGAAATGTTTAGGGGCGGGTCCGTATGAAAAATACCACGCTAATAATACACCAGCATACATTAAAGGGATAAATCAATCAAATAGCGGTTATCTAAACAAGACACAAAAATGAGTTTGTGATCAGAAATTCTGTTCAGCAAAAAGTAATAAATGCTCATAATATTCAACACACTAGCAAATCACATAACATACAATCACTCAAAACCCCTTAGCAACCACACAGCAATGCCCTAGCAACTACCCATAACATCCGTGACCTAGTGGAATCCATTTGAATTACACAGTTTTAACATAAACAAATAAACTTAACATTGCATTATAATTAGTGGTGTCAAAATTAGCGCGTTAACACGTGCGATTAATTTTTTCTGATTAACGCATTAAAAATATTTAACGCAATTAACGCAGGGGCGGGGCTAGGGTTGGCCCCCATTATATGCGCCTCTGTCTCTTTTTTCTTGAAAATGATTGCGTTTATTTAGATGCAGAACGTCTTTATGACCACATCAAACGGGAGACGTTTCAAACACGCCCTGTAACGTCGCCTCCGCGCCAGGCGTGAGTCAAACGAGCGCGGAAAAGATACTGTGCTGTAGCCTGTTTCATATCAAACAGCGAAAAAGAAACTACATGCATGCAATGTCCTAGTTATGCCGTCAGTTAAGGCATGAAGTTACCAAAATGGCGATTAAAGCTGCCTTAAAACTGCATGCATGCAATATGTTATATATGCGTCACATTTAAGAACATGTCTCTGAAATGATTTTAAAAACTGTCCTAAGGCACCCCAGCACTGTCTCCCTCATCTAAAACACCCGATTCAACTCGTCCGCTCATTAGTAGAGAATTTAAGACCTGAAGTGGGTCAGAAAAGGTAAAGAGAGTTGTGAGAAAATAAGACGCATGTCATATCCACGTCACGTTCAGCAGCAGCAGCTTTTAAAGCTATAGCAGGCAAATAAGCTAATAACCAGCTGCTGTCTATTAATGTCTATTAATCCAAGAACCAAAGAAAAAAAGAGGAAATCAATAACTTTTATAGCTTTAAGTGGTTCATCTATATTTAATTTAGAATTTAATGTTTGGTAAGTATTCATTTTCTGTATATTTCTGCTGAAGAGCACAAGTAGCTAAATATGTCATTTATTATAATAGGTTCATGTGATGGTTGTTTTAAGTTCACTTAAATTAGAAGTTAAGTCTAATAAATGTTAAAATGTATAGATCTAAATTATTCTGTAATGCTGACTGGCTACAGTCAATGGTTAAATATTCAGGGGAAAAAACTATTTTATAGAGACATCAGTAGTATTGATATCATTGATGCTGGCCTTCAATCATAAAAAAGATGCCATTAAAGAAATATTAAAAATATACTGTCTTTATGTTGTTTGTACATTTTAAGATTGAATGCGAAATTATTGCAATATAAAAGTATATTTAAAAACTTTAATGTTAGGTGGAATTAATTACGATTAATCGCGATTAATTTTAGAAAAATGTGCGATTAATTAGTTAATTTTTTTTAATCGATTGACAGCACTAATTATAATATATATTTTTCAGATATACATAAATGAAAATGGTAAGAAATAGGTACGATTTCTGTAATAGTATTAATGAACTGAATGTATTTTAAATACACAGTAACCAGGTTTATGTTTACCAATAAATTAGTTTCAATCCCATACATTTTAAAATGAGCTGAATACTGCTTGCTAGCCATATTTAAACCATGTTCATACATTTTAACTGAATTCATTTAACTGTTTTCACTTGTTTTTAATTGTTTTCAATTAATAGATTTATTCTGATTCTAAGCAATTTGAATAAATGCATTTTGAAAATATGATTAAGTAAAACCAAACAGACGCAAATAGCCCAAAACAAATTATGCCATTATTTTGTTTATTAATTTTATTTATTAATTTTTTTGAGTGCCGAAATCTTAACCGTTTCATTTATGCATAACTGACAAATGTACATTTTATTAAGTTTTATTAGTTTATGTTAAAACTGTGTAATCCAAATGCATGGAAATGTTATATGCAATTCAAATGCATACATTAGGCCTAAATCAGGCTAATATAACTACAGGACATACAGTAAATTATAAAAAAATAAAGTAGCCCTGACCATAAAATATTAATTTTTGGACATTATTATTTAGAAATTTAAAGAGCCATTTTCCTTTTAGGAACATCAACAAAATGAGTTCTGACAGATTTAGCTAACTTCTATTATATTATATTATATTATATTATATTATTATTTTATTCATTTATTATTATTATTCTTTTTTGTTACACTTTATTTTAAGGTGCTCTTGTTACAGTGTAATTATACAATAATTATAATACAATAATAATTTATTGTTATTATAATAGCAATTAATTACATGTAACCTGTAACAAGGACAACGTAAAATAAAATGTTAAAAAATGATATGTTTTAGGGTTTTTTTAAGAAAACTGGTCCTGAAAGTATGAATAGAAACACATAAACTCACACAAACACACATTTGCCTAAACATGCATGGAGACTTGCAATTGACGGATGAAACATTTGATCATGGAGAGCGTGATGTAGGTGGCCGAACTGTATAGCTTTTTCAGTTTTACTGTCTTCACTTTTGGACATTTGGTCCCACAAAGAGAGCGAAATCTGACCTCCCACACACAGACAAATCTCATCAGCCTTCTTATTATCCATAGCTGTGAATTCACCCTTCTGTTCCACATCAGGTGGTCGTCTCTTCCTTTCACCTCCTCCTGCTCTCCTCATCGTTTTGGCACTATTTCACACTCTCTCTGTCTCTTCTTCCGTCATTGCTCTCGTAGACTTTCCCTCGTCTATCCAGTAATGCCCCTCTCCTCGGGCTGATACGTCCTCTCTCAGAGTCTCTTTCTGGGAATCGATCCTCTCTAACATCTCCTCTGAGCCTGAGCTAAACATCCACAGAGAGTCCTTAAAACTCGCTATCACCGCTGAGCACTCGTAGAAGAGTGCACACACACACACCCACACCCACACACACCCACACCCACACACACACACACACACACCTACTTCATGACAGATTTAGCAACTCCTGAGCATGCTTTTTAAGAATTGTCTTTCAAGTATGACATATTGGCCTTAAAAGTACAAAACTCGCACAAACTCATATCAACATGTGTTTGTCTTTCTTACCTACATGAAAACTTCACTTGCTCTTAAGTTTATATTTATACTCTTATTTATAATTATACACTTACAGGCTCTACTGCTATATATAGGTTATATATAATATATCTATATCTATATTTTTATGTATATATGTATATGTATATATATATATATATATATATATGTATATGTGTGTGTGTGTGTGTATATATATATATATATGTGTGTGTGTGTGTATATACATATATATATATATATATATATATAGCATACATGACCATAAAATACAACTTTTGGACATGATTTAGACATTATTTGAAGGCTACAGATGCAAAAACTTGTAAAGATTTTTCTGAGACTTTTTCTTTTAAATGAGCACTTTTATCAGGCTCATATGTTTAGGTTCAGTAATTTCACTTTAATAGCAATGAAAAGGTTATTAGTCAGTTATTGAATGCCTTATTTTCAAAAATGTCCAATGTTATTTTCATAGGCGCCTAATAAAAATGCTAATTTAAAAGAAAAGGCTCAGACGGACTTAGAGGTTTTTGCATCTTAAGTCATTCATTTATTCTTTTTATGAGCTATTTTCTTTTTAAGAACCTCAACAAAAGGAGTTTTTGACAGATTTAGCAAAATTCTTAAACACTGTTTAGAAAAATGGTCCTTTAAAATATGAATTGAAACAAACTTACAAACACACATTTACCTAGAAATACTGTATGAATGGGGACTTCAAAATGACTTACAAAACAACAAATTTGAATTATATTACTATGTAATATACTGAAATATTGTATAAACATACTAGTTGACCATAAAATACAACTTCTGGACATTTTTTATCTCTTTTAAGAGTAATCTGTCCTTCTCAAAGGATTTTAAAAAGACAAAGTTAAATTTTGAGGACACTTTCTACCAAATTTGTCAAAAATATGGAAAGAAACATTGTAAACTGACATCCAACTGATTTTAAATTGAGCTTATGATTAAACAAATAAATTCTTCTTTTTATATTACACTGAAAATATATAAGCCATACCACTATAATACAAATTTGGGCATTATTCAATTTCTTTACGAGCCAATTTTCTGTCTGAGTATGTCCACAAAAAAGTTTTTGACAGATTTAGTTTACTTCCAAGGACTTCTCTTGCCCTTAAAGTAGGCTAATTCTATATATAACGATGGGATATATAGCAAGTTATAAAAATAAACTATCCCTGACTGTAAGATACAACTTCTGGACATTATTTAAACATAACTTTGTCGACTTGTGCAGCATTTTTTCTTATATAAAAACACCAACAAAAGGAGTTTTGACAGATTGAACTAACTTCTGAGGATATATTATAGCAATTTTTTTCTGCCAGCATTCTCCAGCATTTTGTTTTTCCATTTTTGCCAGGACACTTCCAACTGAGTGATAAAAATCAATCAATCAATCAATCAATCAATCAATCTTTTAACTATATTACTATATAGTTATATATTATTGAAACTTGCTAGCTGCCCATATTAGACATCTTTTGGACGTCATTTTACATCATTTAATCTTTTTATGATTAATTTGTCCTCTAGAGAATGTCTCTAACAGGACCTTTTTGACAGACTTCTGACAGACATCTGAGGACATTTTCCAGCAAATTTGTTTCTAGAGAACAGCACATACACAAACAGTCTTTTGCTGTATTTGTTGCGTGTGATTTTCCTTGCTGTCTCAGCAGCTCTGTGTCTTGTTGCAGTGCATCTGTCATACGGCTCTATAACACATCCGTGCTGTCAGAAAGATGTGAGATGCCTGGCGTTGTGCATGTGAGTTTGTGTTTGAGATGTGACGATTGAGACAAATATTTCTAGCCAAACTTGAAGAAATGAAGTTACAGACAATTAGACGTCAACGGCTGAACTATGATCTAACATCTTTCTGTAATACTCAGAGTACTATTTTTATGTTTCAGAAGTGGAGGTCATTGCATGGTGTCCCCTTTTCTTCATGTTTTTGTTGTTTAGATGTTATTGATCTGTTTGTAACTGACTTCATCCAGACTGGATGTTACATTAGTGCAGGTCAGCTGTAGTTTAATCTCATTATAATGAGCTGAATGAAGATAAACAGAAACCACTGCTGTAAAATTAGTACTCTCTCACACACACTCTTAACAAAATGGAGACTTAACATAGATTTTGAATGCTTTTATATAAAAGTATTGCTAATTAATTAGCTAACTCTAACTACAACCATAAAAGAAAGCTTTTTGCGTATTAGAAAATATTATTTTCTAAAGTTTTAAATCAAGTTTCCCATGAAGTATATCCCATAATTGTACTGTTTTTTTTGTACAATTTAACAGAATTTTGTACAATTTAGCTCAATATTCGACCCAAACTATATAGAACAAACACACACATGTTGCAAATAATCATAAAAAAAAAGAAATTCATATTTGTATTCAGAATGGATGCATTAATTTGTTCAAAAGTGACAGTAAAAACTTTTACAAATGATTTCTATTTCAAGTAAATGCTGTGGTTTGAAATTTCTATTCATAAAAAAATTAAATTCACAAAAATATTAAACAGCACAACTGTTTTCAATATTGATAAGAATAAGAAATGTTTCTTAAGCAGCAAATCAGCATATCAGAATGATTTCTGAAGGATCATGTGTGAAGGTTCGAAATTCAGCTTTGCCATCACAGGAAAAAATTACATTTTAAAGGGGTCATATGATGCGATTTCAAGTTTTCTTTTCTCTTTGGAGTGTTACAAGCTGTTTGTGCATAGATAAGATCCCTGAAGTTGCAAAGACTAAAGTCTCAAAACCAAAGAGATATTCTTTATCAAAGTTAAGACTTGTCCACGCCCCCCTAAAACGGCTTATTCAAACACGCCCCCACATGTCTATGTCACGATGTGGAAAAATTTGCTTAATGCCGCCCAAATGTTCACACAAAGAAAGAAGGCGTGGTTTCAGTAACCGCAGTAGTGTTGATGCAGCCATGTCAGGGAGACACTGTGTGTTTCTATGAGAAAGCAAAAGCACTTTATTTGACCTTCCGAAAGTAGATGCAATTGGGAATCATTAAGATTACTTACAACAGAACAGCACAACCCAGATGTTATCACAACGCATTTTATGGACGACAATGCAATAATCATGCTGTCTAATCAGCATCTTGATATGCCACACCTGTGAGGTGGATGGATTATCTCAGCAAAGGAGAAGTGCTCACTAACACAGATTTAGACAGATTTGTGAACAATATTTGAGAGAAATAGGCCTTTTGTGTACATAGAAAAAGTCTTAGATCTTTGAGTGCAGCTCATGAAAAATGGGGCAAAAACAAAAGTTTTGCGTTTATAATTTTGTTCAGTGTATGTACAGTATTTGAAAAAGCATGTCAACATATTCTGTTACACCAAATACACAAAATAATGATCTTTAAAAAAGCATCATATGACCCCTTTAAAATATATTGAAATTGGTGCTGTCAAACGATTAATCGCATCCAAAATAAAAGTTTTTGTTTACATTATATGTATGTGTACTGTGTATATTTATTATGTATATATAAATACACACACATACAGTATATATTTTGAGAATATTTACATGTATATACATTTATATATTTATATTCTTATATTTTATATTATATATAAATATATTTAATATATAAACATTAGGGGTGTAACGGTGCACAAATATGACGGTTCGGTACGTACCTCGGTTTTAACGTCACGGTTCGGTATGATTTCGGTACAGCAGGGGGAAAAACTAAACTTTTTTGTTTTTTAATAAACAGTGGTTGACTGAACAAGTTGCTCTTTCTTTAAATACATTCAGTTATAGTTTAAAGGGGACCTATTATGCAAAAATCACTTTTATAAGGTGTTTGAACACAGTTGTGTGGCTGCAGTGTGTGAAAATATCCAGCCTATAATGGTAAAAATCCACCCACTCATTTGTTTATAATCTAAAAAAAATTATAAACAGTCTTTCAGAATGAGCTGTTTCAGATTCTCCCTCTGTTCACGTCACCGAGGGGAAAAATCCCGCCCGTTAGTGACGCTGCCCTATAAGCACAGACACAGCCCTGAGTGAGAAGCTGCGTCCGCCTCTGCCATTAATGTTACTGATTACTGTAGCTGCTGGAGATATACAATGTCAGCCAAAGAGGCTTTTCAAGTGTTGTGTTTTGGGATGCACTAACGAACATAGGAGTCGCCATAATCTCCCCTCATCTGAGCCGCTGAGGACACTGTGGTTAAGTTTCATTGTCTAAGGAAATGTCCCTGAAAAAAAATCGGTGAAGTCCCCAATACTTGTAGGGATCAATACCAACACTTCGTGCGCGAACGTCAGCTCCAGGCAAAGTATCACATGTTTGTTTTCTAAAATGCCCTTCTAAAAGAACTTCTTGGCACTCTGTAAGGCTAATGATGCTAAAGCTACCCTTGTCTCTGTCTGTTCTCACTGGTGCTGCCCATGAATGATCATGAATAGGAATGTGGTGGTTAAAAGTTGCATATGAAAGCAATGTGAGTTGATCGCTTGAGTTTGTTGAGCTTATAATCACGAGTGGGACTTATAAAGTTTGTGATAGCATGCCATGCACCACGAGACTAGCTATGTTGTTATTTTTTATCCTGCCATGCTCCCCTTCTGTGTAATTCATAAACGCAATTTATTATGCACAGTATAATCAGATGACTGACTTTGAAACCAAGTATGTTTTCTGTAAAGATAACAGGCTTGTACTAATAGTGGAATGTTTATTTGCAAAGGCTAGCACTGATAATGCGAGCTTGAGCTCTTGAAGCTCCGCCCTCTTCTCTGGGAGCACCAGCTCATTTGCATTAAAGCAACATACTCAAATCAGAGCGTTTGTGCTCATACCCTAAAAGTGACAATTTTAACATGCTATAAAAAATTATCTGTGGGGTATTTTGAGCTAAAACTTCACATACACACTCTGGGGATATCAGAGACGTATTTTACATCTTGTAAAAAGGAGCATAATAGGTCCCCTTTAAATTTTCTTAGTGATAAAAATCTACCTCAGCTTATGCTTAAAACTAGGGAACCCTTTTACATAATAAGGTTACAATTAGGCCTAACAACTTAACCCAAACTTAAATTTAATTACTATTTATTTTTAAACAGATGATCAACACTCAACTTTAAAAAAATAATGTATGCAAACATGTAAATTGCACATAATGAAGTTTTTAAATTAACTTAGCTATTTGTTAAAATATATTCAGTTACACACTGGATGTCATAGCATGTTTCATAACAGATTAATTTAAACATACAATAAATAATTAAGACTAACAGGATTAGTAAAATATAATGAGTATATGGTGTAATATTTCACGAATTCTCTAGGCTTCATTTCTCTAGTGAACTAAGGAGCTGTGGATACTGATGACTTGCTGAGGTAAATGAAATGCTACATGACATTTTATTTCCACACTGTTTTGTTAATGTCTTTCCACGGCTGAAACACTGATTGAGCAATTACATGAGGCATGAGATGTTCAGTCATGTTTATTCGCATTAAAACTAGTAGTACAGAGGAAGGAATGATCACGGTCACTCACGCTCCGCTCTGCACAAGTCTGCGGCGCGTCATGGCTCAGACACGGAAACTGGAGCTGATCGCGGCCGCTCTAGTCAATGCTTGTGTCAGGTTTATACCAGCACATTTCTAAACCGTCCCAGAAGTGGCTCTCCAAGGCGTTTATACAGTGATCTGTCATGCCACATCAAAGACTGTCAAAACACCATTTATTATTTGAATTTCCTGAAAAAAAAAACAAAAAAAAAACTGTATTCGTTCGGTACACATGCGTACCGTACCGTGTACTGTTACACCCCTAATAAACATCATATTTTTCTTAAATATATACATGCATGTGTTTGTATTTATATACACGTAATAAATACACACAGTATACACACATATATTATGTAAACAAAAACTTTATTTTGGATGCGATTAATCACGATTAATCATTTAACAGCACTAAATGAAATAGAAAATTGACAATGCTAATAATATTTCAAATATTACTATTTTTGCTCAAATAAATGTAGCTTTGGTGACTTGAGCAGAAGAGACTTCTTTCAAAATATTATTTTCATATTTAATGTCAAATATCTTTTTTTAGAAAAATTACTATAAACTCTTATTTATTGACTCATATTGTATTACACATATTGTATGTGTATATATTGTAAAACTGTTTATATATACAGTATTATTCATCCTCAATCCAAAAAACAAACAAACCTCAAAATAGCCGAAGTTCAGCCTATTAGTGTAACCAATATATCAGCCAGTCTCTATATTAGAGCAGAAAATTGAGATGTACTGTAAAAGCAGGTTCACAGACGATTCAATAGCAATAACAGTTTCGAAAGAGAGAGAGAGAGAGAGAGAGAGAGAGAGAGAGAGAACAGCACATGTGAGTTCTGTGACTCCATGTGTTTTTAGGAGTCCTAAAGGACTGTCTTTGTGTTTGTGTGGGTGTGTGTTGCGGGAGCGTCCATTAATACTTAATAAGAGCAGAATTAAAATGCATGAGCCTGCCACATACACAAACACACAAACACGCACACACACCTGGGGATGAGATCACTCTTTGTGTTTCTGTGTGACTGCATGAACAATCTGTGACCTTGCTGCTTTGTATACGCTCATTAACTCTGATATTACAACATATTACACATGATAAAAATTGCTAATGCCACGTACATACAAATGTCTGCATCTGATTGTTTTTCCTGGCTGAAAAGAGCGCAGATATTCCAGGCAGTACGATTGAGTGTGTCCTTGCGGGTTCAGGCATCTGAGCCTGACGTGTGTGTGTGTGTGTTATCTGGTTGCTAAGTGAATGCATGCAGTATGAGTGAATGAGTGTGTGTTACCTGGTTATAGAGAGCACACACGTGCAGGGCAGTGTTTCCAGAAGCATTCTGAGCGCTCATGTCCGCTCCGTAGAACAGCAGGTGTTCCAGATGCTGCACATGTCCGTGACGACAAGCCTGACGACACAAACAAAAACACAAAAACTTTGCATTGGTGTGGCTGTTTCCGTTTTGTGTCAATTTGCAGTCTGCACAGAACTGAAATCATGTTAATGAGTAAAACAATAGCTGCCGCCTCTCTCTTTCACGCACACACACCTCGCTCTCACATCCTGATGTTCTCGCTTTATGAAATGAGAAAGAGCAGAACTGTTTGCCTTTGTTTGGTGTTATCAATGTCACTTTTCTTTCCACCATAATTCAAAACGTGTCCTCTCTGCATACTAATGGAGTGTGGGATGTAGAAAAACTGCTTAAAAACTGTCTGCCTGAGAAAGAGCGGAAAAGAGAGAGAGAGATAGACACAGAGAGCGAGCGAGCGGGGCAGGATTAGTGACGGGGCATGTGTGGGACTCCCAGGGGCCTCCAGCTGTGAGATCCACCAAGTACCAATCGTTCTCCAGCACAGGGGCCAATTAACATTCACTGTTGCGTTTGCTCATCTTTGGCCATGCAGTCTGGGAGAGGTCTCTGGAGTCTCCTGCGGTTTGAAAACATTTATACGGCTCTGTATGGTGACCCGCTGGACGCGCTGTCCAGATGCCCTTATGGTTAATCCATCGCTGCTAACCAAGCTCAGCAACAAGACACTGGACAGTGAGCCGCTACAGTGACACTGACATAGTGACATATGATTTTCCTAAAGGGATACAATTGGATTTTTATAAAGAAAAAAGGTTGAAAATATATAATGATCTTATTTTAATTACATAGACATTAAATACACCATAAATTGTAGAATAACTCATATCCATCATCTTGGATTATTTTTTCATTCAGCTTGTACCAATTAACGGATTCTGGGATTGCCTTCTACTGCCTTTTAGCTGATTTAAAAAGTTGGCTAAAAGTTACCTTAGAAGGCAACATAATTAAAATGCTGTCTATGTAGGCAGTGTAGGTTTTTGAACTGAGCTAATGTTAGCTTTACTTCAACAGTTCCACAGTGTGTTTGAATAGTAGGTTCGCTATAACTGTCAGTGCATAATGAGAGACAGAAAGAGACGGGAACAAATGTGTTCAGATTCATTCAGTGATGTACAACATACACAGCCATTTAAAAACACACACTGACAGATGTGCAAGGATGACTATCTAAACTAGAAAAACTACAGTGAGAAGCAGTCTCATCGAGACACACACACTTGGCATTTGCTCGGGTTGCCATAGGTTCTCTTTAGAAATGACAAGTGTAGGTCAGACAGATGGATGAGAACATTAGAAGGATGGGAGAGTGGTGGAAAAATAAATATTACGATAGGAAAAGTGCCCGCCTTCCCAAACACACACACAAATCAGCCCTGTCAACTACTGCTATCCTTTCTGCCACACTAAAGGCAAGACTCCTGAGGGCAGTGTGTGTTTGTGAGGTGTAGGTAACATCGTTTAATAGCATGTCCATCACATTTTTGGGCCTTATATAATTTTGGGAATGAGCCTCGGGTTAAACACTGTAAACTCACAGTGGCGGCATCGATACAGCTGTGTATACACACACACACACACACACACACACACACACACACACAGTCCTATCTGACCCAGCAGCTCTGTCCACCCTCAGGGCATCTATGCCTTCATCCATCCATCCGTTTCCAGACATGACGCTCTCAGCTGCGGCTGCAAAATGACTGTTTTTCATAAACAGAAAAGAGACCGCAAGCTCTCATCTTTCCTCTCAAAGCACGGCAAAAAAAAACAAAAAACAGAAGAATAGATTTGCATATCCTGAAGGAAATATCACTGCTTGCAAAGCAGCAAAACAACATGTTTGTTGTAAAATAATACAGAAAAAGAAAAGAAAAGCCAGAGAAGACAAGAGACAAGGGAGGAAGTGGATGTTTATCTGCTGGCAGTTGAATTTTAAATGCCAAATAGGGCTGCAATTAATGATTTATTTCATAATTGACTAATTTAAGGATTATTTAAAAATCTAAGCAGCTATATTATAAAAATAATAATGTATTATTATCGGCAACATTAACACCAATATTAATATTAATTATATGGTACATAAAAATAAATACATAAATAAATAAATAAATAATAGTTATTATCTGCAACATTTACGCCAATATTAATATTATGCAGTACCATAATAATATTAATAGCTTTAGTAATAGCATAGCTTTATTTATATATTTATAACTTTGATATGTTGATAAAACAATAATAAAACAGTAATAATGAAAATAATAACAATAAATAATAATATTGTGTGTGCATACATGTTGTAGTTATGTAATATACAAATATAATTGCTTTTGTATGTATGTATATATATATATATATATATATACACACACATACACACACACACACACACACACACACACACACACACAAACACACACAAAGCCAAAGCCAATTTTAACTCATATTTGACACTTAATTTTAGATCTTGTGTGGAGGTTAAAACACAAGTATGGATACTTCCGTCTCTCTCTGATATTCTCTTTCTCCCTCACCCTTTTCAAGCCTCTGAAAAGGTCAGATGTCATGAATGCAAATGTCATGCACCAGAGGCTGCTAACTGAGAGAAATAGTTTAGAAGTAAGTGTGTGTGCCTGGCCAGCCTCCAGAACATGGATAGAGATGGAGAAAAAGCCCCTGCAAGACAATCTCCTACTGTATTACCCCGCAGTAATCCACAGGGTCAGCTGATTGTAAGTCAATTGTGACCTGACCGTGTGAGTGTGTGTGTGCTATAAAGGCTGTGTTCTATTTTGTTGCAATATTATTTCCCCTGAAGTCCACTTATAATGTTCGTCAACATTTCTTGTACCAAAAACAGCCGTAATTTGGTCTCTTTGACCCTGAGAAGACCCACACTGCTTTAAGACTAAAACTTTATGTAAATGATCTTGGTTATGAATGGCTGACCTCAACACAGACTAGCTGCTACTGAATATGTATTTACAGTACCTTTCAAAAGTTTGGGGTCGGTAAGATTTTTTGTTGTTTTTGAAAGGAGTCTCATGTTCACCAAGGCTGCATTTATTTGCTCAAAAATACAGTAATATTGTGAAATATTATTACAATTTTTCAATTTGAAAATATTTGAAAATGTAATTTGTCCCTGTGATGCAAAGCTGAATTTTCAGCATCACTACTCCAGTCTTCAGTGTCACATGATCCTTCAGAAATCACTCTAATATGCTGATTTGCTGCTCAAGAAACAGTTATTATTATGATCAATCTTAAAAACAGCTGTGCTGCTTATTATTTTGGTGAAGGTGATGTCACATGTTGTTTTTCAGAATTCTTTAACAAATATAAAGTTCAAAAGAACAATTCAATTCAATGCATCTTTGCTAAATGAAAGTATTCATTTCTTGTAAAAAAGAAAGAAAACAAAAAAACTGTACTGACCCCAAACATCTGAAAAGTAGTGGATATATAAATGTGACATTTACCAAATGTACCATGATATTTTCTGAATGACTCATTTTTGCAGCTTAAGGCGTCTTTACACGGTCGAGTTAAGGCTGCTCTATGCTGCATAAAAGCCAGACTAAATTATACCTGCTCTGACCCGCCTCAGCCCTTAGTATCAAAGCATACAGTTGCAATTGCTGTGGAAATGCATTTTTGCCATCTCTGAACACAGTTTGTGTAAATGCCACTTCAGAAGTGCATCTATGCCACCTTTGCAGTATAAACTTGGCATTTGATTCATTAACCTTTGAGAACACGAACATGTTAAAATAAGTGTGTTACCTGGTGAATCTCCTGCCAGCCGTTCTCGTCCATGCAGCCCACCTGAGCGTGATCATGCAGCAGGAGCTCGCAGCAGTAAGGGTCGCCCCCCACCATAGAGCTGTGATACAGAGGAGTCAGGCCACGGCTGTCCTTGTAATCCGGAGAAGCACCCAGATCCAGCAGCGTCTGCACACACAAGTCATGTTTGCTTCTCTCAATTACACCAATCAATTAGCCTGCCTCTTTTCTCTAAAACACTGCCCTTAATAAACAAGTCAGCAAACCCGATGTTGAAAACTGACAGGCCAAGAGTGCTTCAAAGTTTGGCTGCAGCACCCCACAGTCAGAAGAGCCTTAGGCTGTCACTGAGACTATTTCAGTGATATCTGTCAAGTATTAGGACATTTTCTGCATGTTATTCCATAAAAAAATTGCATATGGCATATCTTTTTCTGTCTTGCTCAAGGGCATGGTGGCGAAAGTTCAAGGATCAATCTTGTGGGGATTGAACCTACAACCTTACCAGTCGAGTAAGACTTTTGACTATCGGCATTACGTCTGGAGCACTTTGCAGCTTATCCTTGCAGATTTTCTGCTAGCTCCTACAGGTTCTGTAATGCAATATGCATTAGGCGATCAGTGAATGGACTGTGGGTGTGCTATCTGAGACTGAGACTAGACTGCAACGGCCAAGCTGATTTATTAGCCGTGACAAGTCATTCAAGACTCGTTTCATGAGTTCACATTCAAAAGGTACTGTATAATGAATAAGAGGAACCGTGTGGAAAAGGGTGAGGTCTGACATCAAGCTAAACCCCACCTGCACGTCAGACATAAATATGTAGAGAAAAGACAGACCTGGAGGAAAATAATGACGGTTGATGAACTGACTTGGAAGACTGGGGCTAGTTGTCACAAGTTTTACTCCAGTGAATATATCTCATTATCTCAGGGTAGGTTTGTGATTTAAGGTCTCTGCACACTGAGTCCGAAATTTTTGCATGCGTTTTTTCGTATTTGTAATCCTAAAAATTCATCACGCATAGAAACCGTTCGCTTGTACGGTGGCTCTGAACGGTCAAAACACCTCTCAAAATGCTTGTCACGGATGCGAAAAACGCTAAAAATCGAACCCGATCTGAATTTTTTTATGAATGACGAAAATTTCAGAGACAGTGTGTAAACGTGAGGTCGTATTTAATTTTTAACGTGCAAATTTTCCGGACGAAATTTTCAGACTCAGTGTGCAATGACCTTTACAGTCAATTTTTGTATCTGTAGACATTTTACTTTTTATTTTACACCTTTTTACACCACAGACTGAACAAAATTAAGCATTGCTTGGTAATTGGTTGACCTAAATTGGTATTTGTGTACTTAAATTTAACAGCTGACAGCTGTTCAACCTAATTCATTACATGGCTTTCTATCAAAGTTATCTGACATTATCAAGAATGAATTTGTTCTGATACAGTTTAACTCCGAAATCTTGTCATATTTTATTACCATTTTCTACACTATAGCGAATAAACTGTGATAATGTGAGGTGTCTGAATAAATTTTGGTTTGACTGTATATATGTGTGTGTGTATACTGTGTATATATGAGCAATATCACACGAGTAGCAGTGCGATATGGCTGTATATCGGCAAGGCTGTGATTTGGTCGTAAATTTGAAGCATAACCGCATATCTGAAGTCTAAACAAGTACTTTTTCGCCTAAAAAAACTCTTAAAACTACACTCTGTGACACAAAAACAGTTTGTGTCCGCCATGACACTTGCTGTTAGAAATACTGCAAGTGGAGTGATACAAACGGTTAATCGGTTGGAGTTCCAATATCAACCAATTATATTCAAGAACCAGAAAGAACTGTTGTGTGTGTGTGTGTGTGTGTGTGTATATATATATATATATATATATATATATATATAGAAATAAAATGTATAAAATGTATTTATTAATTTGAATAGGCCAACAAATAGTGTAATTAATAAATTGCACTGAAGTTATAGCGTGACAGTAAAAATAGGGTTATGAATTAGGTTTTCGAAAACCAACATAAAAACAATGCTGATTTAATTAAAATGTTACAGTTACTGAGATACCACATTGTGACAACTACCCTGGTAGCCTCTCTCTATCCTTAATGTTGTGATCAATATTGACATATAAAAACAACACTGATATGCCTCTTTCAGTTGGACTTCAGATGACACATCAGATGTGTACGAGTCCTCTGCTCCAGCAAAAGATCTGCTCTGATCATTAGAAAACACAGCAAGCTTTTATAAAGCCCGGTGTCAATGAACGCTTTTCATTTTTGTGCCACTCTATGACTCATGTCTGGACAGACACACACACCTCTGATGTCTCTTTCAAGTATGTATGAGAACCCCATGTTCCCTCCTACTGTCGGCAGGACGAGTGTGTGCGTTACTCACAATCAGTGCTGTGTGGTTCTTGGTGCGGACTGCTTTGTGAAGGGCAGTTATGCCGTCTCTGGTCCTGAAATCCAGGTGAGCTCCTCCATTCTTCAGAACCTTTATGAGCTCTGCACAACCTTCCAACTGTGACGCCATTGTCAATGGACATTCTGAGCACAGAGAAACAACAGTTGACATTTTTGGTGCATTTCTGATCCGTTTTATAGGAATGCTTTAACAAAAGACTTGCTTTCTTCCATGAAATACAGTAAGAGATGTTTTGAAGAATGTTCACGCTGCTCTTTTTTAAACAACAACTACAGGGACTGTCAAGATTTTTTTTTTTTTTTTTAAGGTGCTTTTGGAGCTTGATGGTCCCTGAAAAAGTTTGCAAAAAAATCTAATTTTATGTTCCACAAAATAAATAGAGTCACACGTTTGAAACAATATGACAACATAATTTTCATATTTGGGTGAAGTGTCTTTTTAAGCCTATTATATTTTGATTCCATCTTTCGCTTCCGGTCTCTTTCTTTCTTTGTTTCAAATGTCAAGGATACATGGACTGTGATCAAATTGTTTAGCTTCTGTCTCCAGACAGTTTAACACTGACTGTGAGATGCTGCACAACCTGGAGGTCGTGGCTGCTCTATCTGTAACAATTACATTTGTGTATACAAACACAAACTCTTCAATTCCTGTCCATCACCATAGCCAGAGGTCAGTTCTAACCAGTTCCAAACAAACGCATGAATAAATCTTAATAAGTATGAGAGAATTTGCATAGAAGGTGATCTTATCTTTCCAGAACACACTGGGAGAGGTCAGACGTGATTGCACTAGTCATTCATGCAGAACAATCTGTCCCTTTCTTTCACTCTAATTGAAAACTGAAATGAGGATATTTAAGTTCCCAATGTTTAAGTACTGAATGAGACTAAAAGGATCACCAGGTTACAGGTGATCAAATTTCTGTCAAAATTATTGACTGAATATGATTCCAGAACACATGTAAATAGGGGACTGTTAGATTAGGGACGCTTTTAACAACTAGAACAAAGAAATGACTTTAAACTATATTTTTATTTATGTTAAAACCTTTAACACATCTGATCACGGTTTTGATCAACCTTCAAGTGGATTTTGCAAAATAATGTGCATTTTTGACATGATATGT
Source organism: Tor tambroides (assembly GCA_021397915.2). Classification (NCBI taxonomy): domain Eukaryota; kingdom Metazoa; phylum Chordata; class Actinopteri; order Cypriniformes; family Cyprinidae; genus Tor; species Tor tambroides. The sequence goes on along the minus strand of JAFVLL020009918.1, from coordinate 14,395 downwards.
GTTGCCAATGACATTTTTTGAGAAGCTGAATTAAGATAAAATATGTTAATACAAGTTAGCTAGTAGTGAATTAACCTAAAATAAAATAAATTGATGACTAATGAATTAAAATTCAGCAAAACATGATGTAAAAATCTAAAATACATTACTACTACTAATATAAAATAAAATATGCATTTTTTAAATTATTACTCGTCACTTCTCATTTCAAACAAAACCAAAAATAAAGATTTTTTTAATGCATGCTATGATGATAAAAGTAGCAGTATTAGGGAAAAAAAATTCTAAAACAACAAACCGTACACATAAATAATAAATTATTTGAAACCAACCTTTCCACATTTTTAACAACATTATTAACATCTTTTAAGGGGGCCAAAAAGATCATCAAACCGAACAACCACACAAATATGGTTCAAATAGATACCCACTATTACCGTACAGCATGCAAGAGTGCTTCAGTTCAAATTCAGTTGCTGTTGACTGACCCAGAGCCAAGAGATAAACGCTGAGAGATCGGGTCATGGCACCAATTTAACAGTACCGAGCAAAGTCAACATGTACACACGCACACGCACACGCACACACACACAGAGTTGGGTATTTAGAAGATGTTAGTGAATTTACTTTTAGGGAAAGGTGGTGTCGCTTACCTCCGGTCTCTGGGTCGTGGAAGTTTGGGTCGAGCCCTTTCTCCAGAAACTTTGATACCTTCTCAACGTTCCTTTGCTGAACATATTCCATAAACTTCTTCAAGTTAGCCTGAGGGAATGAGAAAAACGAGAGAAAGAGAGACGGAGAGAGATGTGAGGCAAGTTGAATAATGCAAAAGAAGGATAAAAGCAAAAACAGGCGAGTTTTCCCAAGCGGAAGAAACAGAGATGGAATAAAACTCCACAGTACTCCACAGAAAGGACTTAATTTTAGCTTTTCGGAGATACACAGACGAAAGCCTTAATAAATACATTAGAAAATCTGTTGATGCTGCAATCCTGATCCACAATTCATTGTTTAATATCATATAACATATGATTTCAAAAAGCAATGAACAATATTTTCACAAGAGAGTCTACTTTGAAGAGAAAATCAAATGCAAGCTACAGCTGGTTTCTTTCACCCAAAAACTTCACAGTATTTTTACATGACCAGTCACACAAACCATTATTATGTAAGAATGAAAACTACACACACACATATACATATACATACATACATATATATATATATATATATATATATATATACACACACACACACACACACACACACACACACACAGTGTATATATATATATATATATATTAGGGCTGTCAAAATTAATGCGTTAACGCGCAAATTCATTTTAACGGCACTAATTTTTTATTAACGCGCGAATAACGCAGTGCACATTTTCTGTTTGACCCGTGGCCAAGCCTGTAGTTGGAGAAATGGAAATGGATGGAAATGCTGACAATGTTGCCAACTTTGCGACTTTTCAGACCACTTTGGCAACTTTTTTTTTTTTTAAACCGCCTAGTGACAAATCTCCAAGGTTTTTGCCCCCTTCCTGTTTTATTATTTTATTTTTTGCATATTTGTCACACTTAAAAGATTCAGATCATCAAACAATTTTTAATATTACACAAATATAATGCAAGTAAATACAAAATGCAGTTTTTAAATGATGATTTCCTTAAGGGAAAAAAGCTGTCCAAACCAACCTGGCCCTATACGTGAAAAATTAATTGCCCCCTCCTGTTAAATCATGAAAGAACTGTGATTAACCACATTATTTTAGAAAGCTGAGTTAAATTTCACTAGCCAAACCCAAGCCTGATTACTACCAGACCTGTTGAATCAAGAAATCACTTAAATAGAACCTGTCTGACAAAGTAAAGCATGCTTAAAGAGCAACACATCATGCCGCGATCTAAAGAAATTCAAGAACAGATGAGAAACAAAATAGTTGACATGTATCAGTCTGGAAAGGGTTATAACTCCATTTCTAAGGCTTTGGGACTCCAGCGAACCACGGTCAGAGCTAGGGCTGGGCGATATATCGAACGCGATTGTCATGTGCATCTCATCAGTAAAGCCGGTTCCGTGATTAGCGGTAAACCTCCATCACCTGCTTTGAAATGGCGTGGCATTTAATACACAGAGCAGTAGATCACTGACAAGCTACGTAATATCGCGTTCATTATCGAAGGCGATTCATCTGCGATAATGAATGCGATATTGCGTTATTGCGTTGCGACTGATCATCGCGTACGATATATCACCCAGCCCTAGTCAGAGCCATTATCCACAAATGGAGAAAACTTGTAACAGTGGTGAACCTTCCCAGGAGTGGCCGGCCTACCAAAATTACTCCAAGAGCGCAACGACGACTCATCCAGGAGGTCATAAAAGAACCCAGAACAACATCTAAAGAACTGCAGGCCTCACTTGCCTCAGTTAAGGTCAGTGATCATGATTCAACAATAAGAAAGAGACTGGGTAAAAACAGCATCCATGGGAGAGTTCCAAGGCAAAAGCCACTGCTGACCAAAAAGAACACAAAGGCACAAAGGCAAAATTAAGGTTTTGGAGTGGCCAAATCAAAGTCCGGACTTAAATCCAATCGAGATGCTGTGGCATGACCTTAAACAGTCCATTCATGCTCGAAAACCCTCCAATGTGGCTGAATTAAAACAATTCTCCAAAGAAGAGTGGGCCAAAATTCCACCACAGCGATGTGAAAGACTCATTGCCAGTTATCGTAAACGCTTGATTGCAGTTGTTGCTGCAATTTTTTTAAGTTAGTAGAGCTTAAAATTTTCATGACAAGTGGGACGAGCCAAGCCAAGCCTCGCTTCCATGGTCTCACCCCACTCTTCACAACAATATTTACAAACAACTTGCTTCCATGGACAGCTCATTCATTCTGATCTTTATAGTTAAGTGCTAGTTAGCAAAATCACACTAGCACATGCTAATGTAGTTATCAAAAAAGACTCTCACTATATACTTGCATGTAAATACGACATGCAGTATATATAGTGTTTAAGTTTTGCTGTCCATCCTCAACTTAACCGCAGGCTCTACTCTTCACAACAATGGTAACACTACAAAACCAACATAACCGAAAACTATGTAAATCCTAACATAACACAACATTTATGTACTAACTTATGTCTCCCTATGCTAATCTTGTGCAAAACACACAAATTAACACTTAATTTCATCATTTATTTTCCTTGTTGTCTGATGCAAAGCATGCTGGGAACTAGAAAACTCAATCATTTTAAGTTCAGCTTACTACAATGACATTTTGAGTTTACAGAACTTATTTCAATTAAGTCCAATGAACTTTCATTATTATTTGAGTGAAATTATCTCATTTCATTTAATTCATTTCACTGTTCGGGTTTACAGTGCAGTTATTAGATTTAGGGGGCAATTACTTTTTAACATAGGGCCAGGCAGGTTTGGACAGCTTTTTTCCCTTAATAAATGAAATCATTATTTCAAAACTGCATTTTGTATTTACTCGGGTTATCTTTGTGTAATATTAAAATTTGTTTGATGATCTGAATCATTCAAGTGTGACAAATATGCAAAAAAAAAAAAAAAAAAAAATCAAAAACAGGAAGGGGGCAAAAACTTTTTCACATCACTGCATGCATATATATATATATATATATATATATATATACACACACACACACACACACACACACACACACATACACACACATCTGCTGCTGCACATCTGCAACTAATAATTAAAAGAAAAAACATTACAACAAAAATCTAAAATATTTTGACTCTTACCCCAGTTTATCAAAAAAATAAATAAACAAAATAAAATAAGCTTGAGGCATGACAATGCAATGCAATAGTATAACCACAGGGACGATTTAAATAACTTTACAGCTAAAATACACAAAAGATATTTGAAGAATGTTGGGGTTCATGTGGTTGTGGTTGTGAGTTACTGGCAAAATGCAAACAAAAAGTAATGTGAGAGGAAGCAGTGCCTCCACATCACTATGACAGGCTGATTACTCTGTCAATGTGACAATACTTGCCTACACTGTTCAAATCCGTTCCACAAATCAGGTCCGAATGGATCAAACTAGTGGAAATGGATGGAGTATACAGAATAACCAACTCACAGACTCAGACAAAGTCACTGTTTGTCACATCTGAATCTAAATAAACCTGAAATGATAATCTGTGACTGAGTCCGTTTTTATTGGCCTCTTAACCAATCATCCAAAAAGAAGGTGCCTATTAATAAGTCAAAAAACAGTTAGTAGTAACAAAAAACTACATAGTTATAATATTTAAGCAATGTAACATTTAAAAACTTATCATCATAAAACTGATTGAGACTTTGAAGTGGTTTTAAAAATAGTATGTTAAGTTGGAAACAAAACAAAGATTGTTGTAGTACGTTTTACAAGAAATTATTTATACTCTAAACAATTACGTTTAATTTAACGTTATTTTCCATTTCTTGGTAATTATTTGTGAAATTTGCTAGCAATTTCTGTGTGAAAACTGTTTCACCATTAATTTTTTTCTGTGCATTAATAATATTAAACAACAGTTAAATATTAACAACAAAAACACAGCATTACTACAATTATAATATTGAAGCAATGTAACATTCAAAAACTTGTAATAAAATTTCTGAGACTTTAATAAAAAAAAAATAGCAAGCTAACTTAAACAAAAAAAAATTGTAGTATTAAATTGTTGGTTTGGTGTTCGTAATATAATGTAAATGCTACACCAGAACTCAAAATGTTATTTAAGTGCAATAAATAAATAAATAAATAAAATTGCAAATGCAAAGACTTTGTCTCCTCCTTTCAGAAGTCCAGCATACGCCGCTGAGCGCAACATATAGTATGACATTAATGTAGCTCTATCTTACCATCTCTAGTCTTGCAGCCTGTTACATAAAACCCTCAGAAGATCGAGGCTGGCCAAACACACACACACACACACACTCACTCTCACACGTGCATACACACACACACACACACACTCTCTCTCTCTCTCACACCTGTCCCCTGCCAAAATGAAGTAAAAGGCGTGGGTTTCTCACCATGTGTGGCGTTAGCTGATCTCCTGCGTCTTCATCTACTCTGATGTGCTTCAAGTCATCACACCGCCCTGATTCCACCCCGGCACACTACCATCTGAGCATCTCCGACTCTCACACACACACTCACACATGCTCTCTGCAGCTCCGCCTTTCCATGCGGTGAATATTAGAAACTCACTCTCTCTGTCCTCTCTCGCTCTCGGCCACTCAGGCTGTTGTTATGGAGATGGGATACAAAAGAATTGTTGGCAAAGAGAGAGACAGAGAGAAAGAGAGAGAGTTGTGTGTTTGTGTGTGAGTCGACCGTAAAACCTCTAGTGGTTATTTGATGCGCGTAATCTCATTGGATGGTGGAAAACCAAACAGCTTTTCTGCTATGAGAAGAACAAATCATAATATAATATTACAGCTCTCGGTTTCTCTCTGTCTTTCTCTTTTTTCCCCTCCACATACTGAATAATATTTCCACAGATTTTCAGCTAGAGTACAAATACTGCCTCGCTTGCACCGAAACCTGACTCAATTACATTTGCTGGATGGCTCATATCTTAACAGTAGTTGAACGATATTATGGATAATGAAAGTTACAAGTCTGCCAATGGTGCATGATGGGTTCGTATTTTACTAGCTACATAAAAACCCAAGATGTTGCAATAGTTGTTTCTTATTTTATATCCACAACCATTCAAAAGTTTGGAGTCAGTAATATTTTTTGGAAACAATCAAGGATGTACTTGATCAAAGGTGACAGTAAAAACATTTATAATGTTGCAAAAGATCTCTATTTCAAACAAATGCTGTTCTTTTGAATGGTTTTAAATGCTGATAATAAAAGGAAATGTTTCATGAGCAGCAAATCAGCATATTAGAATGATATCTGAAGTATCATGTGACACTGAACACTGGAGTAATGATGCTGAAAATTCAGGTTTGCATCACAGAAATAAATTACATTTTAAAATGTAATAACACGGAAAACAGTTGTTTTAAATTGTAATAATATTTGTTAATATTCTGCACTATTCTATTCTATATGTAGTGTCTGAGTAATGTTTGGAAAAATTACAAATGTTTATTGAAAAAAAACACACACCTTTAAAGGGGACCTATTATGCAAATATCACTTTTATAAGGTGTTTGAACACAGTTGTGTGACTGCAGTGTGTGAAAACAACCAGCCTATAATGGTAAAAATCCACCCACTCATTTATAATCTAAAAAAATCATAAACAGTCTCTAAGAACAAGCAGTTTCAGATTCTCCCTCTGTTCACGTCACCGAGGGGAAAAGTCCCGCCCATTAGTGACGCTGCCCTATAAGCATAAACACAGCCCTGAGTGAGAAGCTGTGGTCCGCCTCCGCCATTAACGTTACTGATTACTGTAGCTGCTGGAGATATACAATGTCAGCGCCAAAGAGGCTTTTCAAGTGTTGTGTTTTGGGATGCACTAACGAACATAGGAGTCTCCATAATCGCCCCTCATCTGAGCTGCTGAGGACACTGTGGTTAAGTTTCATTGTCTAAGGAAATATCCCGGAAAAAAATCGGTAAAGTCCCCAATACGTGTAGGAATCAATACCAACACTTTGTGCTCGAACGTCAGTAAGTTTCACGCGTTTGTTTTCCAAACTGCCCTTCTGAAAGAACTTCTTGGCACTCTATAAGGCTAATGATGCTAAAGCTACCATTGTCTCTGTCTGTTTTCAATGGTGCTGTCTTCATGAATGATCGTGAATAGGAATGTGGTGGATAAAAGTAACATATGAAAGCAATGTGAGTCGATCGCTTGAGTTTGTTGTGCTCATAATCACGAGTGGGACTTATAAAGTTTGTGATAGCATGCCATGCACAACGAGATCAGCTATGTTGCTATTTTTATAGCGCTGTGCTCCCTGTCTGTGCAATTCATAAACGCGAATTTATTATGCACAGTATAATCAGATGACTGACTTTGAAACGGAGTATGTTTTCTGTAAAGATAACAGGCTTGTATTAATAGTGGAATGTTTATTTGCAAAGGCTAGCACTGCTAATGCAGGTGCTCCCTCTTCTCTGGGAGCACCAGCTCATCTGCATTAAAGCAACACACTCAAATACAGAGTGTTTTGGCTCACACCCTAAAAGTGGCAATTTTAACAAGCTATAAAAAATTATCTGTCGGGTATTTTGAGCTAAAACTTCACATACACACTCTGGGGACATCAGAGACTTATTTTACATCTTGTAAAAAGGAGCATAATAGGTCCCCTTTAAAAGTTTGTTCTAGATTAGGCTGATTCGACAGCATTTGTGGAAATGAAATCACTTGTGACTTGTCCCTTCTTTAAAACAAGAAAATTATGTTTTACAGTGAGGCACTTACAGTGGAAGTAAATAGGGAATATGCAATATGTGATTTTAATGTGAAGAATAAGGTAACATTCTAGTTTAGGGACCAATTCTCACTAAAAAACTTGCTTATTACTATTAGCATTCACATTAATATCATATTAGCTGTTTATTTTTACTTATAAAGCACATATTGATGCCTGATTCTGCGTGACCATATTTTAGATCCCTTAACAACTACCTTACTATCTATTAATAACAAGCAAATTATGAGTTTATTGAGGCAAATTTGTACTTAATAGTTAGTTAACAGTGAGAATTGGCCCTCAAACTAAAGCGTTACTGAAAAAAATAAAGTTGCCTTGACAAAATGACACCTAAAAACTATATACAAATAATAAATACACACATGCACAATTATTATTTGTGGTTAACGCTGTTGATTGAGCTTAAACTTCATACACATATGGCCGAGTACAGAGTGTGTAGTGTGTATTTACTGTGTGTAGTATCACATCATTTGGGACAAAACTATTGAAGTCAGACGCTTGCGGCAGGTGATGCAAGTTCTGGTCTGCATCGTGTACCAATTTCAGTTCCCTCTCTTTCTCCTTCTCTCTGAATTAATCACATAATTAGTGTAAATCATGGAGGTCATACATTAAAAGTTTTTCTTTTTAATCAAGTCTATTTATGAATATGATATATTGATACATATCCAACATGCAGTCAAGCAGTTGTCTCTGGAGAGCTCTTGGGCAGTCTGACAGATGTGACATATATGGGCCATCTACAGCTCAGAGAAAGAGAGCCTGAAACAAACACATACACCTTCACAGCCGCTCGGTTGCATCAACGAAGCAATTTCTGCGTTATGTAGATGAATATTGTCGAGTGTAACGCAATGAAATGACGAAATACATCAGACTGGAATCTGTAATACAACAGCAGCCCTCAAGTAAAGCACAGAGAAACATTTTTACAAGCAAAACTGTAAAATCAATGAACGTTTCAAGACTGCAAAATGAACCTATTGCTTAAAATTTCAGAACAATTACAGCACAAACAAACATAGATGTGATTGCAGCTGCAGTGGGAACGAGAAAGTGGGCATCATTTAACTCTCGAGTGCTCCAAACTCAAATTCCCATCATGCATCTTTTTCATTGCCTAAATCGACATTATTGTCTCTGAAAACAATAAACTTAGTTGTTCTGAATCAGTCGTGCGGGTTTTTTTGCCAATGCAACCAGACACAATTAACTGTATTGGTTTAATTAAACCAACTGCTATCTAACCTACAAGTCAATTACATTTAATAAAAAAAACAACAAAAACAAGACCATATGAGAACATTAATGCAATGCATTTGTTTGGATCATTTTCACAATTCTGCATGCCCATCTATATGGCTGTATCTGTGCACTGGTTGTTTTGGACTGGATGGAAGCTCAGAGATGATCTCCAGATGTGAGGATCACCATCCAAGCCATGGCACCATTTCAAAACGGGGATCTCACCCATTCAGGCTTTACAATGCCAGGCCACATGCTGGCATTCAGAGCGTGTGTATGGCACCGTCCCTTAGGCAGGAGCAGATGAACTCAGAGTTCAAATCTAAAGAGCATTCAGGACTGTGACTAATACGAGAGAGACTGCTGCTGACAACCACGTAAGGGCTTTCTATGACTGCTTCAACCACTGCTGAAGACAGACAAAATAACAGCAATAAGATATTCATACATAGATAATGTAAGAGTTAATAAAGACTGAGTTTAGCCGAATATTCAACAGCATACAAACGTTTGGGTTCTGCAAGATTTTTTAATGGTTTTGAAAGAAGTCTCTTGTGTCCACCAAGGCTGCATTTATTTGATCAGAAACACAGTAATATTGTGACATCTTATTACAATTTAAAATAGTTGTTTTCTATTTGAATATATTTTAAAACGTAATTTATTCCTGTGATGCAAAGCTGAATTTTCAACATCATTACTCCAGTCTTCAGTGTCACATGATTCTTCAGAAATCATTCTAATATGCCGATTTGCTGCTCAAGAAACATTTATTACAGACAACTTTTTATTACAAACAAATTAAAAAAAAAAAAAAAATTACATTAAGAACTTTTTAAATTCCTAAGAACAATATTGCCTTCACAATATTCCCTATACAGTGAAAAATGGTGTATAAGAAAATATTTTTTGCTGAACCTATAATGTACAACATCGAACTAAAGAAAAACCTTTATTTTGAGTCTCAGACGTCCAAGTAAGTTTCTACTTATGAGGAAATCATTATAATGTGATGCATGTTCGGGATGTTTAAAGACAGAATAAATTAGATGTGTTTTGATATTTTAATATTTATTTTCTCTTTTGTACTTCCCAACAAAAAATGATAAGTGATTTAGCACTAGTGCAACAAAATAAAGAGCCAAGCAATTTTGGCAAGCATTATTGCTATTCTTCATCAACAGTACACATAATGTACTAAACGAAACTGTACAGTCAACATCCAAAATTACAGCTCATTATGATAAACAACAATTTGCTTCTGCCATTATTCATAGTTCACAACAATTCAACTTGGAAAAATTGAAAAATCATAAGTTTCAACAGTGGAATAAGGTGATGCTGCTAATGCATGTTCATTTAAATATTATAATTCCAACGCCATTTTTATTTTTAGGCATATTATTAAATATAAATAAAATATAAAGTAAAAAAAAGAATATATATATATATATATATATAAATAATATTTAAAATAAATAATAGATGCCACCAAAATATCATAGATTAATAGCTAATGCGGTATCCTGTGCCTAGCTTATTGCCTAGTTAGTTAGAACTCTTAACTCATTTTTATGAGTCAGTTAGGCGACATACGAGAAATTAACTGTGACAAGACTCTACAACATACAGCATTTACTTGTCAGGACACATCACTGTCAACACACATGCAAATGGCATGATGAGATGACTAACTTCTATGATATAATTATACTAAACAGATGAGTAAGTAGACATAGAATACAAAATTCACTCTATGAAAAATAAACATCAACAATATAATGTGTAAAACCAGAGCCTCACTCCACAATTCAAGGATTTTGCATATGAACACAAGGAAGAGCAATTAAACTGTTTATCTGTAATTGTATGTTGAAAAATAATTGCAAATGGAAGAACTTGGGTTTAACCTGATCATCTTAAGGGAAGCCATTAGTCAAGAAATCTGAGGGAAATATGTTGATGCCAAAAGCGAAGGGACAAACCAGCAGCAGATATTAAATGAAAGGCAATTAAATCTCATTGGCTTCCAAGAAACAATTTGAACATCCGGAGCTTCCAGAGACACGCCAAATGTTTGTGCCAAAGATAGTGGAAGACCACACTTGTGTAGAAATACATTACATTTTGTTTAACCTGACCACAGAAATACAGTAGAATAAGGCTATAAAACGACAGTTTGCATGAAAATGGGCGGGGCTTAGGACTTTGAACACTGTCTTTCTCACATTTTTTCATGAAATTGAACTAAAAGGAATATACCACTAAATAATGGTTTCGGAAAATATGGCAGAATCATTCTAAATCTCATTTTCTACAGTAAAAATTCATAAATGAATGAGATTTTTATTTATAAAACACAAACCCGACTGATGCGCTCAGTTGCGCCCCCTGCAGTTAAAAACAACCAATAATTATTAATAAACAACATTTTGCTGCCCAGTGAACCTGAAACTGCTCCTCTCTTGGTTGTTTTCAAACCAATATCTGCTTTTCAAAATCTCCCAGAAAATCCAGGGCAAAAAGTGAAAACTGACACTGAAAGGGCCATCCCAAAACATAAATTACTACATTGACATTGCTAGTCAGTGAACACTCATCTCCAACAGTGCATAACACTATGAATGCAAGTTATGCTGGAGCGTACAGATGTAGTTCCCTTCCCCCAGAGCCCGGCTGTGTTGTACTTTGCGTACAGCTGAATCTGGGTTAGGGCAGTGTCAGTGCCCGCAGGGCGATTTTTGCCACACCACTAAACTAAGTGACCCACACAGAGCGGGGCCGCAACCATTCTGGCCAAAGAAGTCATATTCACAGCTACACTCCCTCTGTACAAACCCTGCTATCACAGGAAAAGAGGCCGCTTTAAGGAAGAGGTCTATTGTATATTATTTAAGAGCTTAACCCACCGTTTTGGGGTTTATATGCGTGTCAGTATGAAATATGCAGGAACATGATAGAGCCATACATGAGAGAGAAGAAGTGACAGAACAGGGAAAATGGATGAGAGGGATCATGATGAGAAGGATGGAAAGGACAGGAAAAGCACAGAACAACGACAGAAAATTTCAAAGGAACAGCATTTATCTGAAATAGAATTTTTTGAAACAATGTAAAAGTCTTTACTGTCACATTTGATCAATTTAATGCATCCTTGTGGAATAGAAGTACTAAAGTAATAGTTCACCCAAAAATTACCATTTGTTCCCTCATGCCATCCAAGATGTAGCTGAGGTTGTTTCTTCATCAGAACATAGTAGAAAAAAATAGCATTACATCACTTGCTCACCAATGGATTCTCTATAGTGAATGGGTGCCGTCAGAATGCGGGGTACAAACAGCTGATTAAAACATCACAATAATCCACACCACTCCAGTCCAGCAAATAACGTCTTGTGAAGTGAAAAAGCTACAGCAGTAAGAATCAACTGTCGATTCTAGCCAAAATAACAGTCCATAATCCAAAATAATGCTTCCTCCAGTGAATAAGCCCATTCCCTGTTATCCTTTCACATTCACCAATATATTTGTTTAGAAATGTTTTGGACTGTTTTTGCTTATAAACAGCGCTTGATCTGTGATGAGACAACTGACGGCTCTCATTGTGACGGCACCCATTCACTGCAGAGAATCCACTGGTGAGCAAGTGATGTAATGTTAAATTTCTCCAAACCTGTCCCAATGAAGAAACAAACTCATCTACATCTTGAATGGACTGAGGGTGAGTAAATAATCAGCAAATTTTTATTTTTGGGTGGACAATTTCTTACTTCTTATTTTGAACAGTAGTGTACATAAAGAAATGCAATCACGTGCATGACATCCACATTTGTTATCTAACTGTTTATAATACTATGAAAAAGCACTGACCTTGTAGACAAAAGCGCTAATACACCACACCAAATTACCTGAATAATTCAGTGAGGTTACATGGTCTAATGCATGTAAGGTCATATATGTATTACAAAGAGTTTAGAGACGCAGTTTGAATGTGTAATTAAGCTCATTGGTTTAATGTGTTGTGTGTGTCCCTTTGGGGCGTTACGATTAAAGAGCCAGATGCATAAATAACAAATTACATATTAACTCCTGTGATGTGATGCATTGGTAGTATTAGGGTTGTCTGTCTGTCTGTCTGTCTGTCTGTGTGTGTGTGTGTGTGTGTGTGTGTGTGTGTGTGTATGTGTGTGTGTACTACACGCATGTGCACAGACATTCCTGATTCATGACCATAATTTGGCTCCTCTTAATTTTCAAAAGATGAGTTGTGTTGCTAGGGTTACCTAACGGCAACACATCACTCACCTTAACAGCTCATGTTCTACTGCTGTAATGAGCTTTACACTCACTGAGTCTCTTAAACGTTCACGTCACTATATCTGAAATGGGAACATTTTCCATTCCATAACCATAACAGGTGCATTTTTACAATTAAACAGTATATTTATCATTTTAAAAACTAAAAGGATGTATTAAATTTAGTGCTGTCAAACGATTAATCGTGATTAATCGCATCCAAAATAAAAGTTTTTGTGTACATAATATATGAGTGTGTACTGTGTATATTTATTATGTATATATAAATACAAAAACATGCATGTGCATACTTAAGAAAAATATGTTATGTTTATATATGATATATATATATATATATATATATATATATAATATAATATAATATAAAATATAATAATATAAATATATAAATATATAAAAATGTAAATATTTTAAAAATATATACCAGATGTGTGTGTATTTATATATACATAATAAATACACACAGTATGCATACATATATTATGTACACAAAAACTTTTGTTTTGAATGTGATTAATCGTTTGACAGCACTAATTAAATTATTATTGCATTAAAAACTAAAAAACTAAAAGGATGTATTAAAATTGTTCAAAAGACATTTATAATGTAACAAAAAGATTTAAAATAAGTGCTGTTCTTTTGAACTTTATATTCATTATCTATATCAAAATATCTAAAAATATATATAATATATAACAGATATTAAAATATCTGAAAAAAGATAGATGTTTCCAGAAAATCATGAAGCAGCATGATAAAAAAATGATAATAATAATAATAATAATAATAATAAATGCTTCTTGAGCAGCAAATCAGCATATTAGAATGATTTCTGAAGGATCATGTGACTGAAGACTGGACTAATGATGCTGAAAATTCAGCTTTGCATCACAGGAATACATTACAATATACATAAAATATATCCAAATTACAAAAAAAAAAAAGTTATTTTAAATTGTAATAATAATATTTTTGATCAAATAAATGCAGCCTTGGTGAGCATAAGATACTTTTTTCAAATGCGTCTCGACCCCAAACTTTTTAACGGTAGGCTACATACAATATATATACAAACCCGATTCCAAAAAAGTTGGGACACTGTACAAATTGTGAATAAAAAAGGAGTGCAATAATTTACAAATCTCATAAACTTATATTTTATTCACAATAGAATATAGATAACATATCAAATGTTGAAAGTGAGACATTTTGAAATGTCATGCCAAATATTGGCTCATTTTGGATTTCATGAGAGCTACACATTCCAAAAAAGTTGGGGCAGGTAGCAATAAGAGGCCGGAAAAGTTAAATGTACATATAAGGAACAGCTGGAGGACCAATTTGCAACTTATTAGGTCAACTGGCAACATGATT
>JAFVLL020009917.1:0-12679 GCA_021397915.2 Tor tambroides | reverse complement strand
AAACCAAGTCCTAATCCCAGTTGAACACTGGCTCTGGTGTGACTGTAAATGCAGACCTTGAGCCAAAAACTCATCACCAAACACCAATGACTTTATATATATATATATATATATGGTTCTTCAAATTCCATTAAACAGAAGGCTCTTTATGGGTGAAAAAGTTTCTTTAGGTTATTCAAATGATTCTTTTTAGATCTTTTACTGAAAGGTCCTTTTGGTTCTTCTATTTCACTGTGATGAAAAAAAGCATTTTTGATCATTTGTTTTTTTTAGAGCGTATTGTATGAGAACTCTTTATCTCAATATGTCTTCATGAAAGTGTTGAGATTAAATAGAAAGCAAATGGAGACTCTAGATCAGTGTTTCTCAACCAGGAAACTGGACCCACTAAAGATTCTCAAGATGACTTCAAATTATTTAAAATAAGACACAACAAGCTTTTTAAAAAATGTTGGATTTTTTATGTTAATTTGTTCCCTCAACCACTGCTATTTTTATTTAAAAACCAGCATTCCTCCTAGGAAAATCTGGATTTCAAAAGAGTGATTTCTAGACTTGTGATGGAAATTAATAAAATATTCATTGGTAAATTCATTGGTAATAAAATATAAATCCTGAAGAATATTCATATAAATAAGTTAAAGCAGCTAAAAAAATCAAGATTGATTTTGTTCCCTCAACAAATGCTATTTTATTTTAACATCACCATTGGGTTTTGGAAAACCTCCATATATGTGGGAATTTTTCAAGTGTTTTTTTTAGACCTGTAAATGTGATGGAAATTAATAAAATCTTATAAAGTCATGGAAATCTTTATAATAGAAATTTTCCTCCTACTTATGTCAATACAAATTGCTACCTGCTACACTGAAGAACATTCAGTTATTGAAACTTCTGGAACTAGTAGTGAACTTAATTACTTGAATTAAATTCATAATTTATCATAATTATGTAAATTAATATAGAAAAATAGTTCATGTAAATAAATATTTTAAAAAATTATATGAAGTGGTTTATGTAAAGTTAAATATTTAAAAAAAAAAAAAAAAAAAAGAGCAACTTTGTCATTTCTGCAGAAGTACCAAAAATATCTTGAGGGGCCTTCAAATATATTTGACAAAAGGGGGCCTTTGAGTCAAAAAGGTTGGGAAAGACTGCTCTAGAGTGTCCAAAAACATTTTAAATATTTCTCACTGATTTTTTTCCAAATGCTATCTACATTATTTTTATACTATTGTATTGTCACTGTATGCCAACTAATGACTTATTTGTCATATTTTATGACAAATATTATTTGAGATCCCTTCTGAGTATGAATGAAACACCTCTGAACATTAAAATGATCCTCCGATCCTCTGTATTTTCCCTGCTCTTAACGAATATAATGTCATCAGACAGAAATGAATACATGGGGTAGTGATGTGGCCCGAGCCGCTGGTCTATACCGTTTTTATGGCAGTTGTTTGTTGTATGATGAGCTCTCATACCACACAGGGAGCTCTAATCCGAGAGGTTTATTTTGCTCCACACGTGATTTAATGGAGGTGTTGGCTCGTGTGTTTATGTGGGAAGACACACTTACAGAGACCTGCACATGCTGGAAACCACTTTACAGCTAAAGATAAACCTCTTTTTATGATTTGTTTAAACCACTTGTCGATTTCTGTCAAAACAAATAGGTCCAATCTCTGTACAGAATAGAATCTCTGCAGAAATCATTTGTCATAGTATTGATGACTATTATTTTAAATTGTGGAAAATATTAGAAATAACAAAAAAAGAATACAGAATATAAAGACTTATAAATATTTTTACATTATATAAATGGACTATTTTTACAATATATAACCATTTTTATAATGTATTCATGTCTCATTAGATGGTTTTTTTTTTCAACAAATTTTCAAAAAACATGATATTTTGTTCTAATGAATATTTGTCTTCAGTTCTTAAAAAGTAAACATCTGTTTGACTGTGAGGCACTAAGTTTTCCACAAGAGGGCATCATTTCCTTCAAAATGTAAATAATGTAACATGATTTGTGGATCAAGGCTATAAAGAAGCTTTCTAAATAATGTAAATACTTTGCTGATGTTAAATAATGTACGAAAATCACTAATAAACACAATAATAAGCATACTAGTTATCTGTCACCTATAAGTTATTTTTAAAGTCGACTATTTATTTCTTGTTTGTTTTTAAAATTAAACCCATTAATATATCAGCTTCTCAAGTGTTTTTCTTACCTCACAACACCTGTGCTAATAAGAGCAGTGAGCATTAAATCAGTCGGCTCTGTTTTATGAATCAGGGTCCAAGTGAAGATAAAATGATGAGTGATTTTCCTCACACAGCTGATATTTCTGTTCATTCACACGCTGGCCTCTCCTCAGACAGACACATTAGCATCCTGAAACATTCCTCGCTCTCGTGCTAACGCGGTTTTGTCTGGAGTTCGGTGTTTAGCGCTGTTGTACGACGCTGTTTGTCACGTCCAGTGCCAACTTAGCAATTTTGTTGCTAGATTTAGCAACTTTTCAGACAACCTTAGCAACTTTGTATTCAAAAAGCACCTAACAGCAAATTTAGCCATTTTTAAAAATTTATTTGGTAACTTTTTGCAACTGTGGCTCAAATGATGAAAGAAAGGGCACACATTTTCCCTCTAAATTACACAAAAAGAGGAAGTAAAATTGTCTAGCAGTACACATATCACGTGGATTAAGTTGCTAGTTGCAACTGTTCAATAATAATAGTTCATTTATGATAAAACCTTGTTATTAGTTTTTATTAGTCACTTGTTGATCAGTTAAAAAATATGTAGAAAATGGAATAGGTACCGGTAATTTTCTGCCAGGATATTGTTCAGAATGTGTAGTTTTATTAGTTAATAAGAAAATTCATACGTGTCTAAATGTTCAATAATTCAGTGTTGTATTTAAAATAATATTAGGCTATATTTATTTTCTAGTTTTACTAACAAATCTAAATTAACATATATCAAATCATATTCATATTCATATTTTTTTGCTTAGATTTGAGTGATTTGACTGGGTATCCTATGGTGTTTTGCGTTGTGATTATATAATGATGTCATCGTGCAATGATATCACATTGTCATTTAGCAACAAATTGTCCTGCCTTTAGCAACTTTGTCTGAAAATGAGTTGGCAACACTGGTCACGTCATCACCCTCAGGCCGGTCAGGAGACTCAGCACGGGGACGTGAAAGTGCACAGGCTGGTCTTTCT
Source organism: Tor tambroides (assembly GCA_021397915.2). NCBI lineage: Eukaryota > Metazoa > Chordata > Actinopteri > Cypriniformes > Cyprinidae > Tor > Tor tambroides. Next base: position 9,428 of record JAFVLL020009917.1, on the reverse strand, counting down.
GAGGTCTGCTTCTTCCTCCGTGGATCAGCAGTTTAGCTCCGACTCAGAGTCGTGCTAACGCTCACCTCAGCAGGAGAAATGAGGGAATCAGATCAGCGGTTTTCATCTTTCAACAACACGTGAACAGAAACATCAGGGGCCTGCTTCATAAAACAAGTTTACCAAATAAGCCAGGCTTATTTCAGTTAGTCTGACTTATTTTGAACCAAATCAACTGACAATAAGTCAGACTAACTGAAATAAACCTGGCTTATTTGGTAAACTTGTTTTATGAAACAGGCCCCAGTATATAGTTTAAAAATGCTTTATATCAGGGGTGCCCAACCCTGTTCCTGGAGATCCTGCAGAGTTCAGCTCCAACCCTGATCAAACACAACTGAACCAACTAATTAGGATCTGAAGGAGCGCTTGAAAATTACAGACAGGTGTGTTTGATCAGGGTTGGAGCTGAACTCTGCAGGATCTCCAGGAACAGGGTTGGGCACCCCTGTTTTATATAGAGTTTAGCTAAAAATGATTTTTAAGTCAGTTATTTCAATCTTTTGCTGTAGTGTGTCAGTAGGAAATATCAGTTTACATTTCCAAACATTCATTTTGCCATTAATTGTAATAATCCAGTGAGATTTTTGTCTGACAACAGCCAGTGCTCCACACAGAGATCTGATCTGACCATCATCCAGTCTGTCTGGAATGACATGAAGAAACAGAACAAACTGAGACAGACTCAATCCAGAAGAACTGTAGCAACGTCTCCAAGATGCTTCAAGAAACCTACCTGCAAAGCTCCTGAAAAACTATGCGCAAGTGCACCAAGGGCAAAAGCTGCTTTAAACGCAAAGGATGGTTCACACCAAATGTTGATTTAATTTAGATAATAAAAGTGAATTGATAAAGAAAATCTATATATGACATTATTTTTGACAGCATCCTCATTTTACAACATTTTTTCACAAGTGTCTAAAAAGGTGCAGATGTGCAAAAGTGCAGTACAGAAGTGCCACTGAGGAAGGGTTGATACCCGAAAACATTCTGCACTTTTGCACCTTTTTGTACATATTTTTGTGACCTCTGAGCAATAAATGAAATAAGCCTTTTTGGCTGAATCTGGACGAGTGAAGATCTCTTTCATCTTTGTATTATTGTATATTTTGGATCTACACACATTATGTTATTCGCCTACTGGAGTGTCTGGTGCTACAACCTTCTCTATTTGTGGATTCTAATACATTATTAAAACATAAGATGTCTATTAATATTATTTAACTTTGACCTTTAAGTTCATTTTTATTTTTTAAGTTTATTTCTTTAACTTAAAAAAAAAACGTATTTCTTTATTTAATTTATATTAATTTATTACTGATTATAAATGTATTTATTATTAATACATTATTTAATTGCCATGGATTAACAATGAACAGTTTATTTGTTACTATCGTTAATAAAGAGGAATGAAAATGGTAACAGATGTATTGCTTATTGTTAGTTACTGCACTAACTAATGGGACCTTATTGTAAACAATTACCAAAAGGTTTAATATTTAATGCATAAAGTCTCTGTATACATAAACTGATGAATGTTTTACCGTATTCAGAATGAAGGTTTTCAGACTCTTTTCGCTCATAAACTCTTGAAGTATTTTGAGTGTCACTGTGTCACAGGTAAGTCATTTAAAGTGTATTAGTATAACTGATATTTCTAGTACTGGTTAAACTGGTTTCACACTCTGTGACCTCTAACACAGTTGTTTTCACATGTTAATATGTTTTCCTTTGCACAGGCTCATTCACACTTTCTAAGAAAATGAAATGATCTTTCGTGGACTTAATAGAAAACACTTTTTTCTGTTACGAAACATCAGATATGGGCCTAACTCATGTGGGTTCAGTATCTGGTAAGTTTTTCCCACCTCATGAACTGTTTTGCACACGCTTCATAAATCATATTGCTGTCTGTTTACAGCAATTATGCAGATAGTCATATACTCCATAATATGTCATTTGTCTTATTCCATTAAAAAAAAAAATCTTTCATCAATTACAGTTTATAAAATGTTCAACACTAATTTGCTGGCAAGTGTGCAAAAACTCACTTTTTCCAAACTGCATCAGTCAAAGTCAGTGGAAATGCTGAAGTGAAGAAATGTGAAGGTGCCAGAAAATTATTTCTGTTTTATGTAGCTCAATAGTTTATTAAAATTGCTGCTGTATTTTCATTGAAGGGCCTATTGAGGCTTGTCTGTGGTGGTTTTCAGATTGAAGTTTGATGTAATGACGAATGGAGAGGATGGGATATTTAGAGAGAGAGATATTGAATCCTCGGTGACATTCACGCAGTATCTTGAGGATTACCAGAGGAATAAGACATTCTGACACATCTAAAATAAACCGCTATCCCCTCATGCAGGATCAGCCTCATCCACTCAAATCCACTGTGATGGAAACAGGCCAGACACTGCAGACCATCAACCACCACAACAAACCAAACCAGCGCTTGCTGTCTTCTACTGTCTGTTTTCTCTTTCAGATCACCTGCTGTCATGGTGGAGCAACACATCTGATTTAATCACGCAGGACTTTGATGGAAACGCTAGTGCCACCTTGAGCACTGAGGTTTGTTACTGCCATAGTAATTGCATCAGAAAAACAACTTCACTGTGTCCAAAAAGTTAAGGTGAGTTCATCTTCCAAAGTCTTTGGTGTACTTGTGCAACTCATTCGCTGTAAAGTAGCTTTTAATGTGAGAAAACAACATTTGTAATCTCTATTCACAGAAAATCTTCCCTTTTGCAGCTGCTACAGTAATGCATCACCCTCCTGTTGCGTTGAAAAACTGGGTACAACTTTTGTGATTTGAGGTCAATTTGACCCCACATTGGTTCCTAATGCAATTTGGCAAAAACTGACAGTATGAAAAACACTAAAGATTCATGCAAAAAAAAAAAAAGAGAGAAAATTATAACTTTTGTGTTTGGGGGTCAGTTTGGCCCACTTTGGTTTCTATGAAATTTGGCAAAAACTGACACTATCAAAAGCACAAAAGTTTTGTGTATAAACAGAAAACCTCTACTATAGCCTGTCAGAGACAAAAATGCTAAATATGTGAGAAATTCAGTGATTCCCATCTATTTATCTATTTTTATTGTGTTATTTCTGTTGTTAGGGTCAATTTCACTCATATTTTAATGTTGAGAATTCACTGCACAGACACAAACAAATAAATAAATAAATATTGCCTTTTTATTGTCTTTTTCTCAAACCCTTGTGAGGGCAAAATGGGCTTCTCACATTTATTTTCAGTGCTGCAACAGTCTTGTAATAGAGACCCAAAAAACATACAATCAAAAACAAACTTTCAGGTATTTTTGACTGTAAAACTCGACTAGATAAAGAAACAGTGAATTCTCCTTTGAGTCTTAAATTTGATAAGTTCTCATGTATTTCATATTTAGTTCTTTGACAAGCTACAGTAAAGCTTTACTGTTGTTTATCTGACTCTAGTGTTGATTTTTGGCAAACTGCATGGAAACCAATGTGGGTAAATGGGGGAATCAATATGACCCCAAATTTATACAGCCCTTCCAAAATGCATGTGTTGAAACTTTGCATGCACACTCATGACCCTAAATGCGAAAAAGTCACCAAATTTCAACTAGAAAGAAATAGTTTAATCAGTATTTTAAGCATTATAAATATCAAGCATGAGTCAAATTGATCCCAACACAATAGGAGGGTTACGCATGTCTGCATTGTGTAAAGTTGTTGAATTGCTTGTGAAACAAACTTTATCATATCAAACAGTACAAATACTTAGAAAATATTACAAATCTCTTCTTGCAAACAACTGAAAAAAAAAACATGTTACATAAATGTTAAAGTATTCATCAATCACCCTACAAACCTGTTTGGTTATAAGTTATTTCTGAAGGGTTTTCTTCCTTTATTTTGATTGTGTGTTTTGTTCTCCTGAGCTCATTTGAGGCTTTATAATAAGGTTACAATAATGCCGCAGATTTACTCTAGCAAAGGCATGCTCGGGGGACAAAACGCTTCCTCCTTGTTTTTTCTTGGAACTGAATCAGAAGGGCTCTTATACCGGTTAAAGCAGACCATGTGAACAGAATAAACAAGACTTGTCTTAACACAGTTTCAAAAGAGCAACCGACCACTAATTAAAAAGTTAATCAGATTGAATTTTATGGACTTCTAGGCAAATATAGAGTAGAAAAACAACCCCTTCGCTATGTACAAAAAGTTCAGGTGAGTTCATCTTCCGAAATCTTGGTACACTTGTGCTACTCACTCACTGTAGCTTTTGATGAGAGGAAACAACATTTTTAATCTTTATTCTCTTCCCTTTTGCAGCTGCTCTCAAATCTCATTCACACGCATTCAAATATGGCACACATTAAATTTGGTTTGATGTCGATAACAGTTGGTTACAACACACACCAAACTAGTGCAAATTTGGTTAAATGCTTGAAATAAGGTCTGTGTTTAACATACTTCAAGATATTTCCACCTTCTATTCTACAACATAATATACATCAGTTTTTGCTCGTCATGAAAAAGGCAATATACATACATACAAAAAATTTTATACATACACATTTTTATCCCTGATTGAAAGGCCACCAACAGTAAGAACTGGAAGAGAACCAATTACAGTTCAATTACTATTGTTTCATTTTTAATGGTTTCATTTTTTTTATGTGAAACAGTTTTGGGGAAATACAACCAGTGAGGTTCAGTGTACAATGTTCTAAAAACAGAAAAGTTTTTCCTTTGCATTTCTGAAAAGTTTGGTCTATAGAATACAACGTTGTCGAAACAATAACCGTTCACACGTATCTGTGCGCAACGACTAAAAACGCTGTACTATGCATGCCAGGCCAGTAGTTGGCGATGTCACTTTCAATGTATCCGAAATTAAATACAAATTCATAGCATGCCCAATTTCGTAGTATTTGGAAAACAGTAGGCGAAAAGTACCCGGATAACCTACTACTTTCGGAGAGATTCTGAAGTGCACGTTGTGTAAATGAACAGCCAAAATGCATAAGAAGTTTTCATTTTTAGGTGAAAATGGTGTCGTGTAAACACCCTCTTAAATATTCTTGATGATACATTTATTTAAAGAATATCAACAAATTGTCAACAAATTCAGTGTTTACACGGCACTGTTAAAATAGTAAACTTTTTATGCGTTTTGGTCGTTCTTTTACATAATGAATTTTTTGGAGGCGTTTTGGAAAATGCAAACTTTTAAAAATGCATTTCAAATGTTTCAAATGCCCCCCTCCCAAAAAAAAAACCTTAGTGTAAATTAACAGCTAAAACACATTAAAAAAAATTACGGTGTCATGTAAACCAGCGGTTCCCAATTCCAGTCCACTTCACTTCAGAACAGTCATTCGCGGATTACGCCACTGCCTGTGCCGTCTTCACACACAGATGAAACTTACTACAGAAGTGTGGCATAATATACCTCTGTAAATAAATACAATTTACACTGCTCAAAAAAATTAAAGGAACACTTTTTAATCAGAGTATAGCATCAAGTCAATTAAAATTCTGGGATATTGATCTGGTCAGTTAAGTAGCAGAGGGGGTTGTTAATCAGTTTCAGCTCCTTTGGTGTTAATGAAATTAACAATGTTAACAATGAGAATGTTATGCTGCCTGTAACATCGTTCAGCCTGACCGGTTTGGTGGTGGGTCAGTGATGGTCTGGGGAGGCATATCAATGGAGGGATGCACAGACCTCTACAGGCTAGACAATGGCACCCTGACTGACATTAGGAATCGGGATGAAATCCTTGGACCCAATGTCGGGCTATAGTGCAGTGGGTCCTGGGTTCCTCCTGGTGCAAGCAATGCCTGGCCTCATGTGGTGAGAGTATGCAGGGCGATTTCACCAGAGATGGAAGGAATTTGATGCCATTGAATATTTATGCTAGCTGACATAAATCCAATAAGAACACCTCTGGGACATTATGTTTCCATCCATCCTGACGCCACTAGGTTGCCCCTCAGACTGTCCAGGAGCTCAGTGATGCCCTGGTCCAGATCTGGGAGGAAATACCCCAGGACACCATCCGTCGTCTCATTAGGAGCATGCCCCGATGTTGGGCATGCATACAAGTACGTGGGGGCCATACAAACTACTGAGTACTATTTTGAGTTGTTGCAATGAAATTTCAGCAAAATGGACTAGCCATTTTGGCTATGGACTAACTTTGATTTTCGGGGTATCCTTGAATTCAGCCCTCTGTAGGTTGATAATTTTAATTTCCATCAAACGATGTGGCATCCTTTCATTCCTAACACATTACCCAGTCCATATCAGTATAGATATCCAGCATGATATTTTTCCCCATTGAGATCTGATGTGTTTTCAAAGTGTTCCTTTAATTTTTTTGAGCAGTGTAAATTCACGTCTCACACTTTACACTCGCTTCGAACTGGAATCATGGTGGAATATCCTGTGAAGTCCACTCCGCAGGGCACTTACAATCGAATAGAACAAACGTCTGAAGTGATGACAGATACATACAAAATGTGCAGAGCGGGGCACGAGGACTGGAATTGGAAACTGCTGATGTAAAGGCCCCCCCCCTTAAATATTTCTTAAGATTCATTCATTTAAAGAATATCAACAAATTCAGGGGGTGTTTACACAACACTGTTAAAAATGAAAAATTTTTTGTGTGTTTTGGTTATACTTTTACACGACAACAATATTTTGGGGGCCTGAAATTGTTAATTTTTAAAAACGTGTTTAAAGTGAAAAGTGTTTTTGGAAACAATACCGTTATTTTCTCATTGTAATCTACAAAACCGCGAATTTGTGAAAACGTTTATGTCATGTGTATTATGTGTTCACGTAGTGTTTGTTTACAAAATGACATTGCCAACTACTGGCCTGTCATGAATAGTACAGCGTTTTTTTTTTCAATCGTTTACGTGGATCTGATCGTGTTGACAATGCAAGGCCGTGAAAAACGCAAGTTATCTGTTTTACCATATTGTTGTCATGTAAACATACCCTTTGAAACCTGTTTTCAGGCCCCAAAAAGCCGCTGTTGTGTAAATGAACAGCCAAAACACATAAAAAAGTTTTCTGGTGTCAAGTAAACGCCCCCATAACTATTTCTTAAGATACATTCATTTCAAGAATATCAACAAATTCAGGGGGTGTTTACACAACACTGTTAAAAATGGAAATCTTTTATGTGTTTTGGTCGTTCTTTTACACAACAGCAACATTTTGGGGGCCTGAAAATGCAAACTTTTAAAAACGCGTTTCAAAGTCCTTGCTTTTGGAAATGATACCGTTCTCATTTTAAACTACAATACCAAAAATGTGTGAAAACGGTGATGTCACATTTATTATATGTTCGTTTAGTGTTTGTTTACAAAGTGAAAACGCCAACTACTGGCCTGTCATGAATAATACTGTGGGATTTTTTTGGTTAAGGCTGAAAGGGATACAGCTACGGCTACTGGGCATGCGCACATCAATATAGCGTCATTTTTGTCACGCTGTACAACAATAATTACTGTTTTTGCATTATTGTAAGGGGTAGATGTAGATGTTAATAAAACAATCTAATAGGTAGAAAATGTAATTTATTTTCAGCTTACGGTTTTAGCTGTATCCCTTCTATCCATCCCACATGAAAAAATACTATGGTAATTTATAGTGTTTTTGAACCATACTAAAGTAAAGTGTATTATACTGTGTATATTATAGTATTTACAACACTTTGTTAATGAATGCTACAGCATACTGTAGCATTAACTATAGTGAACTGATAAACTGTAATAAATACTGTAGTATACTTTAGTTTTTACTACAGTAAACTGTAGTGTATTGTAGTATTATATACCCTATAGTTGAAGAAAACTTAGTACAGTATTGGGTATAGTAATTTGTTCACATTACTATAGTTGTTATATTACCACAGCAACTATAGAATTGCCACAACAAATTAATTCAAGTACTCTACTATAGTATAGTTCAAAAACACTATAGTATTTACTATAAATTACTGTAGTATTTTTAATGTGGGATAACCTGGGTTTTTTTTTTTTATCGTTTTTGCAGATTCGATCGTGTTGACAACGCAGTCTGTACGCGAAAAATGAAAAACGCAAGATAAAAAGTTATCCGTTTTTAGCAGATTTGAAACCTGTTTTCAGGCCTCCCAAAAAAGCCGTTGTCGTGTAAATGAACAGCCAAAACACATAAAAAAGTTTTCCGGTGTCATGTAAACGCCCTCTTAAATATTTCTCAAGATACATTCATTTCAAGAATATCAACCAATTCAGGGGGTGTTCACACAACACTTTTTATGCGTTTTGGTCGTCTTTTACAAAACAACGACGTTTTGAGGGCCTGAAAAAGCAAACTTTTAAAAATGCATTTAAAGTGCTAGTTTTTGGAAACGATGGTTATTTTTCGTATGGAGTGATGGAACTATGATGTCACTTTGTAGTCAAAAACCCGCAAGCGAGTTAGCATTTTAGCACTTCCGGTTCCATCGTCCCAGAGTCAATGGGTTTTTTGAATGGGATTTTGGTTAAATCCCTTAAATAAGGTCCGTGGTTCACACAGGCTCAAGATACTTTCACGTTTTATTCTACGACATAAAACACACCAGTTACACCCCACTCGTGATTTTTTGAAACTGTTATGTTTCTTAAAAAAGAGGTTGCTAACAAGTTGCTAAATAGGACTACAGATGCTGTCGGAGACATTAAACATCATCATGCCGAACAGTTTATCAGTTTACAGTATTTCCCAATTGTAGTATAATTTGTAATACAATTAATTGTAGAATAACCAATGAATTGTTTCCCGCGTTTTATATTGTTGTTCGACAACGTTTTTTGCTTTGCGCCAAAATGCAACACAAGTCTTCGGAGGGAAGATGCTCGTTTTATCGCTTTCCTACTGATGCAGAGACTCATAAGGTAAACTCATATTACGATTACTACATGTAAATACCACATTTGTCGGCTTTACGTGGTGAAAGTGAAACTTTAATGATGCATAGTGCTTAAAGCCACGTTAAAATTAAATGTTTACGGCCACATAAAGCTGTTAGAAGCAAGGATAAAATAACATTTTGTGTAACCACCCTAATAAAATGATACTTTGTTCTCTAAAATAAGTTTAATCTTACCATATCCATAAACTCGCTCACTCTGCTGTTATTTAATAGATTAAATGCACTAGAATTTTATTGAATAATACGTGGGGATACGTTTTTAATTAAAATATTAATATTAGGATTTATTAATCAAGGATTTATTGACTTTTAATGCACGTTATTTCGAAATGTACAGAAATATGTGCTTTAAATGTCCTTTAGTTAAGATTATTTCATTTATTCACTATACTATTTATTACTAATGTCTCATTT
>JAFVLL020009914.1:0-87733 GCA_021397915.2 Tor tambroides | reverse complement strand
TGGGTGCTGTCATATATCGCTACACCATACAATTTGCAGAAAGAGAAAGCTGAAAAGGTTTTGAGGTTAATGTGTTACAAATAAATCAAGCATAAGGCTTGAGATATTATTTTAACCTGGTGAAACGTAAATGACACAGGGCACGAAACTATATTAGTTTTTTTTTTTAGAACGGGACTCTCAAAGCCTCGACATCCGGGGATCCGGGAGATAAGTCAGTAAATTCGAGTAAAATCACAGGCTTCGCTTATCCCGTGCGAATGCACCACACGAAATTCAGATGTGGGGGAGTAATTTCAAAATCACACATGGTCCCCAGATAATACTAATCCCGTGCGAATAGGGCTTTAGTGTTCATTTATTCAGTATTATCAGACGTAAAACTCTATGTTCACACTGCTACCCTTATAGTGCTTAATTCTGATATTTTCTCAGATCTGATTTTATTTGTATAGCTGTTCTCGTTGTTTGAAATGTGGCCAATATCTGATTTACAGTGTGAACAGATCATGGTTCTGAACTGACCCGCATGCGCAAAAGAACGAACAGGGTTACCGGGGGTAAATATTGCGTTTGTGGGGTCGCCTAACATACGAAGTAGAGAAAACAACCTGTGGCAACAGTGGAAAGTAGCCAAACGCAGAGCGGTTTTGAACGTCATGACCCTTAAGCAGGCTGTTTGAAGTGGCTCAAAGGGGGAACTCTTGAGAGCTCTCAGGACTATAGACAAGTCCCATACTGGCACCGTCCTAGGGCGAGGAGGTTGTAACTGTCGAGCGCCTCTAAGAAACTTAATGACCAAGCCGTTCCTGCCAATTGTCCTGCCAGCCTCGAGAGAATGATTCGCCACGATGGCTGCCACATAGACTTTGAGCATGGAAGGGGTACACCCCTTATCCAGCAGCTCCTGCAAAAAGGTTAGCACATGGGACATGTCACATGATACCGGATCCTGGTTCCGTGCTGAACACAGTCACTGAAGACTGACCACTTGAGGGCATAGAGGCATCTTGTAGATGGAGCTCTAGCCTCTAAAATGGTATTAGTGACTCTCGCTGGGAGTTGACTAGAGTCCCGTCGAGTGGCCAGACATGAAGGATCCACAGTTCCGGCTGGAGATGCCAAATCTTGCCCTGCGCCTGCAAGAGAAGGTCTCTCCTCAGTGGTATTGACCACGGTGCTGCAGATTGCAGCTGGATCTTCTCTGGAAACCAGCACTTTGTGTCCCTGACTTGCCTGATAACCTGGGGTAGCAGGGCGATTGCAGGGAAGGCATATAGGGGGGTGTTGGGCCAATCGTGGGCCAGAGCATCCCGCTGTCTTGAAAAATAGATTGGGCAGTGATAGTTGTCTTCAGAGGCGAAGAGGTCGACCTCTGCCCTTCCGAAAACTGACCAAATCATCTGAACTGTCTGGGGATATAGCCTCCATTCCCCCGGAGCTACATTGTCCTTTGACAACATATCTGCTCCCTGGTTCAGTCTGCCCGGCACATGAACCGCTCATAGTGAGAGGAGCTTGCTCTGTGCCCAAAGCAGGAGACGTCGAATCATCCTGTAAAGGGAACGTGACCTGAGGCCGCCTTGGCAGTTGATATAGGCTACCACTGTCGTGTTGTCTGACCGGACCAGGATGTGGTGCCCCTTTAAGGCTGGCAGGAAGATTTTCAGGGCTAGACAAACCGGTATCATTTCGAGGCAGTTGATATGTAGGCATTGCTCATGGGTTGACCAGGAGCCGTACACCGGGTTGCCCTCATACAGAACGCCCCAGCCTGAGCTGGAGGGATCCGTCGTGACCACTTTCCTTCTGGAGGTCATTCCCAACTGTACGCCTGACTGATATGGGCAAGAAGTTGTCCAAGGGGCCACAGCTTTGGTGAAGTGATGGGTCACCTTGACATAAAAGCGGCCCAGGCGCCAGGCGTGGGACGGAACATGGGCTTTTAGCCAGAGTTGAAGGGGCCGCATGTGAAGCAGACCCAGGGGAATAACTGAGGAGGCAGCTGCCATGAGGCCGAGCATCCTCTGAAATGCCCTCAGGGGATGCGCAGTCCTCAGCCTGAAAGATGCTGCCGCTCGCTGGATAGTCAGGAAGTGTTCCAGCGTAATTCAACCTTGCATCTGTACAGAGTCTATAACTGTTCCCAGAAAGGATACTCATTGTCTGGGAATCAGAAAACCATTGGCTGGGTTGATTTTCAGCCCAAGACGCTCTAGGTGGTTGAGCAACAACGACCTGTGGGCGATAAGCTGCTGTTCTGAGTCGGCTAGTACTAGCCAATCGTCAAGGTAATTCAATATGCGGATTCCCATCTGTCTCAGAGGGGAAAGAGCCGCGTCTACTCACTTCGTAAAAGAGCGGGGGGCCAGGGACCGACCAAACGGTCGAATCTCAAGAACGATCTGTGACAGGGCGCTATTTGGAAAGTAAACGTCTTTCAGATCCACAGACAGAAACCAGTCCTCGGCGCGTATTTGCATGAGGATCTGCTTTAAAGTCAACATTCTGAATGGCCATCGCATGAGGGCCTGATTCAGACGTCTGAGATCGAGAATCGGTCTGAGCCCGCCGTCTTTCTTGGGAATGAGGAAGTATTGGCTGTAGAAGCCTGACTTGCTGTTCGCTAAGGGGACCGTTTCCATGGCACCCTTTGCAAGCAGTGTTTGCACTTTGGCTCGAAGAATATGAGATTCGATGTCCTGCATTGTAGTCTGCATAACACCTCTGAATATAGGCGGCCTGCAAGCGAACTGAAGCGAGTAGTAGTTTTTAGAACTCAGTCTGACATGCCGGGAATGGCTTTCCAAGCCAGCAGCTGAGTGGCCAGAGGCTCTATTGTTATTGGTGACGGCTCGCCGGCCGAAGCGGGAGAACTGACATGTGTGAATGTAGGAAGAGGAAATTTGCTCTTTAAGGTATTTGGGTCCGCTATCACAGCAGTAGTTTTTCGTGGCACACGCTGAACTGACAGTACGTGCTGCGTTAAAAAACCTCCACCACTCAGGGGTGCTCAAAGGGGTGGGGAATGATCGCGAGTCTTCTTCGAGGGGTTCTAGCATTTGTGAGAACTGGCCCTCTCCTCTTCCTCTCTGCACGCAGATCAGGATGACTTCTTAGGCTCAGGGTCCAGCGCTACTCGAGGGCAGGAACCTTGGCGCTTCTGGAAGGGATACTTCCTAGCTGTCCAGGGGCGCTGTTGGATGTCAGGCTCCGGCTTGTGCGAGAGCTGAGGCTGTGCCGTCTTTGCAGGCTGCTGTGTGGATGCTGGCTTGGGGTGGCTTGAAAAAGTTGCCGTGCTGGGGCGCTTAGGCAGAAAATGACGCAGCGCTTGCTATGTCTTTTGAGCCTCAGTAAAGCGCTCAGTGAAGCCGTCCATGGCAGGGACGAAAAGTCCCTTGGGAGAGACCGGGAAATCGAGGAAGGCCATCTTTTCAGCGTCCCTAATATCTGTTAAGTTTAGCCAGAGGTGGCGCTCCAGCACCACCAGGCTGCCATTGCCTTGCCCATTGCCTGCGCTGTTGCCTTGGTAGCGCGCAGGGCCAGATCTGTTGCCGTACGCAGCTCCGTGAATGCGCCAGGATCCCGGCCAGACTCATCGCGGAGAAGTTTGGCCTGAAAAACCTGTAGCACAGACATTGTATGCAGGGCTGAGCCGGCCTGGCCAGCCACTGCATAAGCCCTGTTGGCTAGGGCTGACGTCATCTTGCAGGGCTTTGAACACGCCCACTCGTCAGCATCAGATGCTGTCAAAGACATGGGCTGTTTCTCAATATGCATTCTTCAGTGATCTTGCGTCCTTGTGTTCTCGTTCTACGTCATCATCAACCGTCGAAGTTGTTCCAATTCTCAAGAACGCAAGTACAGAGGACGCGTGAAAGTTCCCGAATGTGTTCTTGATATCGAGTATGCATCGAGTGCAGACTGGAGAGAATTGAGCCGTTAGAAATCCCAGAAGACACTGCGGGCGGCTGGTGTACGGAAGCCTAAGCCTCGCTCTCGCAAATACTTGACGGCTATTGAAAGTGAACATTTATCGTTTTGTTTTGCTTAATTTTAATAAAGTGTTAAGACCCGGAGAAAGTCTGCAGTATTTTTATTGGCATGTTAAAATGAATCTTAACATAGTCCTAGTTAAACATATAATGCTGTAAAATAAAATGATATACAATTATGTGAAAATAATATCTACAATAGTATAAAATGTTTTAATAAGTTATGACATTTGTTTGTAATGTTATGTTATATTTATTGTTCATTGGCCGCTGCTTATGCTGAGACTATGCGGTCAGTTAAGCAAGAACGCAGTACTCAATTCTCACAAGGATGCGTTCTGTGTCCTCGTGTCCCTCCGAGTTCATTCTTCCAAGGAAGCCTTGCAAGACTGGTCTCCACGAGAACACAAGTCCGTTCTCTGCGTTCTTGGAATTGAGAAACAGCCATAGAGTCGTGGACAACCACCTCTTCCTCAGAAGCGCCGAAGGAGACCAAGCCGCTCGAATCCGATGAGGGGCGCTGATACTCGCGTGCAAAGCACACCGGCTGCATGAGGCGCTGCGGGGAGAGTGAAGTGTGCGGGCGCTGGGCCGAGGCCACATCACTCGAGCCCGATAAGATGGTTCCGTTGCTTCTTCCTTTTCGGAGAGAAAGGAGTCGGGAGAACAGGGCGGGGAGGACCGCCTTCATGAAAAAAGGGGATCCGTGAGCGAAGACGGGCACAGTGAATCCCTTCTCCGGAACAGTGAATAGTGCCCCCCCCCCATTAAATAAATAAAGTACTTTTTAATTTTCATAATTCACAATGTATGTATAGTGCCACAATCACAATCAATCAATCCATTAATAAATAGCCTAAACGTTCTGACATCAGGACTTATTTGCTTATTTGCTTATTTGTATTGAAAACTTTTATTTAATTATTGATTGATTGATTGATTGATTGATTGATTGTGGCACTATACATACTACTCTACATGTGAGCAAAAAACAAAACAAAATCGTGTTGGCCCACATTTGCCTGCAGTGTCAACGTAGAGAAATACAACACTTTAAAATACTAAACAGGTGATCCATTTTGTCTTTGTATTTTGTGTACTTAAAACGTCTGGAAAAAAGATTGTTGAACAGACTTACCTACTGTAGACCTATGTTCAGTGGTCAAATAAAAGAGAACTTTGAAAAATGTTTTTTTAACCGAACTTATTCGCATTTTTGAGGGCCTAAACATGCTCGAAAAGTCATGAAACTTTGCACACGCATCAGACCTGGCGAAAATTTACGTCTGATATGGGTTTCAGAAATGGGTGTGGCAAAATGGCTCGATAGTGGGAGAAAATAGGTTTTCAGTCTGTTCACCTTTCAGGATTCACAGTAAGGAATTCAGGATTCACAGTAAGTTTCAGTTTCAGTTTTCAGTAAGTCACTCTCCAGGAAGCAAATGTGTCATTTTGTAGGCGGGGAGAAACAGAGCAAGAATGACTACTCTTTCTGTAGTCCAAAGAAACTAGAGCTTGTGCTTTATTTAATGTTTAAAATATCTATCAGACAATATAAACAAAGTTTAAAAAAAAAAAAAAAAAAAAAAAAAAAAAAAAAAAGTAATAAAAATAATCCAAAAATAAACTTTATTTTAGATTTTATCCTAACATACAGGGCAAGGTAAAAGTACCAATTTACATCTGGACAGAGAGATCAGGAATGTACCTACTATAAATCTCTCCCACTGAAGAAAATCTGCCATCTAGCAGTAAGTAATGACCACACTCCCAAATACATAAAATGTTTTACTTGTGTAATTTTAGTTCTGCATCCTTCAATAACTTGATTAATAACCTAATATGCCTGGTGTTCTCCTCTATAACAGAGATGGAAGCAGCTGTTCCATGATTCCTAATCATACTCCCACAACTCCATGTCCTGCACCCGCTGGCTGTGAGCTTTGTTCTGGGCATCGGTGAAGATGAAGTACTGAGTTGTATGGTTCTCCGTTCTGCCAGTGACAAACTCCAGAATCTCTCCATCACCCTGAAGAATGATTCGTGCGTTCTCCTCTTGATACTGGTCAGAGTGCTGCAGCAAGTGCTGAAAATACGTGAGCAGGTTTTCCTCATCTCTCCACTCTTCTCCAGGTGTGTCTTTGTCTCTAGGATCTTCTCTAGGGACAGCAATTTTGCCCAAGTAAACTATGCCGTGGCTGGATGTGGAAGGTGTGCAGGGGCTGATGGGTACTGTACGTGAGGTGCAGCTCTCCACAGGTGATCTTGAGCTCCATGTGATCCAAAACTGATGGGCTTTTGTCAGTCAGGGGTCTTTTAGCTTGCTCGAAGCAGCTTTCCAACTCATCACGACAACGATGTCCAGCAAAGTGGCTCTCTGCCAGGCTGGATGTCGTGAGTCGAGATTCTGGATGGGTCCTTTGAAGGAGCTGCGGACCGTTTGTGCCCAGATGTGCCATATAGGACAGGACAGGTGTCCCGGCGGTGATACGCACCAGGTGGCGCTCTCCTTCCAGTGTTAGAGAAACGTCAGGTCGCTTGGATGCAGGAAAGGCCTCCAGGGTTTGGATAGAGGTCAAGATTGGTTTTCAGGTGTGAGTCCAGCAATCCTTCCTGACGGATTTTTCCTTTTACGGACAGGAGAGAGTCCAGATCAAGTGAAGGTACAGTGAAATATCTCCTTCTGGGAAGAAATAAACAAATGGGCACTGACTGTAAGGAAAAATTATGGTAACCTTAGGAAAAATAAAAAGGTTTGGACAACTGTTGTTCTAAATTTGAATTTAATAATTTTAATAATGAGCTTTCATATTATATTCCTTGCAGTTTCAGTGAACAATGCTGTACTGTACATGGTGTCCTGATCGCCCTGCAAGAGTTTAATTTTACAATGACTGAGTTACTGTACATTATCCGTATATATCATATATAAACAACTCCTATATATACACTTTATATAAACTATCTGAAAGTTTTGGTCAAAACAATCCTGATGCATCTTTCATCAAGAGGTCATAATGGTGTTAAGGGTCCATCGGAGGGAATTTAGCAGTCCCTGCTAATCAAATTATTTCTCATTTGGTAACAGTACATCTCAAAGAGCTGACATAGTCTCCACATACATACAGGAGTTGTCACAAAGAGCCTATTTAGCAAAACAAAACATTTTGTCCCACTTAGCAACCATAAATACAGGTGATCTGGGTTAAAATGCAAAACATCAACAAAAACTCTACTGGATCCCATGAGATGTCAACTCTTTGCAACAAACTTAATTATATAAAAATTCATTTCAAGGTATGCTTTATGACAGTAATGCAAACAATAAAATGCAACTACTAATATAATAAATCATAACAGAATAAATAGGCTGTTATCAACTTTTTCTCTTGTTGTTGCACTGATTCATCTGCTGCTTAACATGTCTATACTTTTACAATGTAACCCTGATTGTTCCATTTAGTGGAGCACCACACTGCTGCTTTTGTTTATACATTTACTTTATACAGTATATACAGTTTTCCTATTCAACCTGTCATGTCATGTCAATAATTTAGCTTATTGTTGGACCTATACAGTACATTTCACTGTTATATTAACACAGTATAAAGATTTACCGAGGCATTTTTCTTATACTTTTGTATGCCAAACAGGTTTGGTACTGTGTTGGATCACCACTGTTTTGTAAACTTTCTGATCTTCCTAAATATTAAAATGAAATTTACATTGGTAGAGGCAACTTACATCTCACTCATAGCAGAGGACATCAAAGGTCAAAAAGCAATTCTTATGGTCCAGTCCAGTGAGCATGGACTCTGTTGAACACAACATACACAACATTACTGTGGTAATTTTGTGACAAAAGTATTATATTTAAGCCACATATCCCATTTATCATCTTCATTGTTGAGTTTTGATGCGTCAACTTTAGATGCATCTGCTTTTAAAAGCTCTTGCTAAATCTCTAATCTTACCTTTTGATTCAAAACAGAACAAGAATGTCTCACCTCTAGCTGCTGCGGCTCTCTGCTGTCTCTGTGTTTTGAGGCGATGGACAGGTGTCAGGTAGGTGGATAAACACCACGTGGTTGACGATGAATCAGTGTTTTCTGTGCACACACACAGTCTAGTATCATCCAATCACACGCTGTCACACTTACACAAGCTTGTCGCCTCCCATACATAACACTTATAATTTACAGTACATGAAAGATGACTAGAGCATTATGAAAGTGTTAATTTAATATTCTTTAATAGAACTGGTGGGATAGGACAGAAGATTTTGATGACTCAGTTTTACTCAGCAGAACTGTTTTTAGATGCAGCATCTATTGTGATGCAATTCATCTACTGTATGTGGCCTGTGGCCAATGTTTAGTATAATAGCAAACCCTCATAATAATGGATTATATCAGTATAAACAGTCAGCTAGAAATTAAAAGATCACTGCAGTGTGAGAAGTGCTCTTAAGGATCTGTCAGTGTAAAATCAACATTATAAAAGGCTGAAGGAATCAGTGAATCATGCACACTGACTGTACCACTGTTGCTGGCTTTATTATTTTTCTGTGGCATTGTACTTGGTTGCCCACCCACAGTAAAATCCTATTGATCTAAAATCCTGCTCCATAGAATTTGATGCATGTTCTGATTGGCTGTTATTGTGCCACATCGTACAGCGTTTACACATTCGATTTCAGACTTTCAACACATTCTCATGTCAATTTTCTTTCATTTTCTTTACTTTCAACACACTCTCATGTCAATTTTTATGTCAGTGTTTTGGCAATTGGTGGCCAATTCCTATGAATACAAATGATCTCATTTGTAGATTTTTGATCTGCTTACACCTCACTGACAGTTTTTATGCCTTTCAATTTCAGACAGATTTCTTCCAACACAATCTCATAGCAACTCGAAACATTATTTTTTATTCTTTACTTTAACATAACAAAAAAATTTAACAATTTCCACAGATCACAAGAAGTACATTCCAACAAAAATATAGCTAGGCTTATGTGTAATTTAGGTTCATGTTGACCTGCCAATATTTTGCAAAAAGGTAAATGAAATACTGGGACCTATAGACTTAAAAAGGTGTCAATGTCTGACAAAACATCCATTTTTACTTTTGACCAGTAGGTAATTTATTCCAGTGAAAGAAAATCAATTATCACTTTAGGCCACTACAACACTGTCGCTGGTTTATCAACTACTTTACGTTTTGGCAAATTTTGGCCAGTTTCTATGAATTTCTGTGATGGTTAGGTTTAGGTTGAGTTTATGCTTTTTTCCTAAAGATCATACATTTTTGTATGAATCCCACTCTACAAATTCCTATGAAATCACCACCATGAAAAATAGTTATATTTTCTCATGAAATCGGGTTGTTATTTCTCATCAATCTCGCCATATTGTGCCTGTAAGTCATACAGATAACTTTTATCGTTCTTTTCCTCCACCGTCTCGGATGAGATGCTTTAAAGCAACAAACAGTATTGAAAAAAGATATTTAGTAAAAGAGAGAAATGTTTATAAGGTAAGGATAATAGATGGATACCATGGGATGATGAAAGAAGGAAAAAAGACAGGAGAAGGAGAAAGAGCAGATGAGGGATGAAAACAACCAGTCAGTGGAAAAGAAAAGAAAAGAAAAGAAAAAAGAAAAGAGGACGTCGACCAGTGATGAGGGTGAAAAGGGGCAGGGGAAAACTGGCAATGAACGCCTTTTAATCTAAAACCTCTGCCTGGCAAGGGGCAGTTGCCATGGCAACGCTGAGCTGCCAAAGATATGTGTTGATGGATGACAGTTTGAGCCAGTAGCATTAGACAGATTCTACACCTGGAAGAACAGAAAGAGAAAGAGAGAGAGAGAGAGAGAGAGTAGAGGCATCATGCTCCTCTGCTCCTCTATTAGTGTTGACAATGACATGATGCTTGTCATACTGTGCATCACAACACACCCACACACAGTTCCTTTCTCTCAAACTGCCATGGTGCCCCAGGGAAGGTGAGGTGAACGCTGAGGCTGGCCGTCGAGGTTGAAATTAGACTCATGTGACATTTAATAATTTAAGTGCATTCAGAGTGTGTGAAGCTTTTTTTGTTGACATCTTGTTTGTTTAACTGTGCGTAAATGCTGCAAATAGCGTTCTTCCCAATGAAAAATGTCTCTCCCTGTCTGATAGCTCTTGAATCCTGTATCATTAGTCAGACCGGGAACACTTTTCTCAAATAATTCAAAAGCGCAGCCAGACACAGATATGAAAATAGGAGACTGGTGGGGGGAAGTGTGCGAGAGAATGATTGAACTACAACAATATGTTAGTCAAGAAGGGTTCGGGAGAGACTGAGAAAGACAAAACGTGGTAATGAGAAAAAAAAGCAAGAGCGACATAAAAATCAACACTCCTTCTGCAATCTTACTTTATAAGGCTATATATATATTAATCTGATAAATATGCAAACAAGGACGTTGACAAATGTACGTTGTGTAATGTCAAAACCTGACGACGAACCTGAAGATAAATGACTTAGGTGTGAACCATGGAGCAAGATATATTTTAACGTTTAAAATGACACTTGCTAAATTTCAAAGGTGAAAAGCCCACATGACAACTACTGTACAACGACAACATCCAGACGAGGACTCAGTGAATTTCATCACCCCATCATGTCCACTGCTTTAACGGAAGTAATGTGTGCTCCATTTAAAAGCATCTCAACTCAAGGTGTGAAAACGGGCATGCGTGTGTTCGTAATAACCACTAAGTGCGTGTTTGACCGTGGGGTGTGTGTTTGCTATGAACCTTTTTTTTTTTGCCTCAGGGGATCCCAGACTGCTCTTGCAGTAAACATTGTTTCCATAGTGATAATGGAGAAGAGAGGAAGGATGCAAAAAGGTGACAGCAAGAGAAATAAGAGCGAATGAGTGAGAGAGAGAGAGAGAGAGGGGAAGTGTGTGTGAGAGAGAGAGAATCCAAAGAAATAAGCTGCATGCCAGATATAATAACATCACAAGGAGATAAAGGGAACATTGTGAGCTTGAGATCATTCCTTTATTCTTAACACATTTCACAAAAACACACACACATTCAAACCCGAACAATGTTTAAGATTTGATTTCATTTCCTACCAGCATTGTTGCCTGTATAAGTTGTGCTCATGTCTGAGGTTCTCCCATTATGTGTTTTCAGAAATAAAATAAATGCAGAGAAAACACAAACAATAAAAAAAGTGCACGAAAATAAAAATTTTCATAGTGAATGAAGATTCCCTCTTTCGTACAAATAATCACTTGAATCAGTGGACCTCAAAACAACAGATTAATATGGACACTGAGGTAACTGTATCTGTGATCTCTGTCAGCTGATGTCAATTAGGACGTTTTGTCTCCTGGATATGTAAATGTATGAAATATTAAGGGTGCTAAATGGAATAGAATTGTATTGAACTTTATGGCCACCTTCAGGGCCTCATGCATTCTGGCTAAAATCCACTGCATGTAAACATGATGATCGTCATGGACAGCAACCCAGGTCATGCATTTCGCCAAGTGCCTATGATATTAACAAAATTAAATTTCGACCATTTTTTTAAATCATTTTTTTCTTTACAAATTCTGAATGAGTGTGAATCTTTTTTTCACATGGTGCCCATCACTATGAAAGGCCATTTCTGCTACGGAATAAATAAAATTGCACAATTGCAAGATATAAACACTGAATTGTGAGATACATACTTTTAATTCTTTGAAAAAAGTCAGAACTGCAAGATATATACTCAGAATTCTGACCTTCTCACAGTTTATATCTCACAATTCTGACCTTTATATTAGAATTCCAAGTTTATATCTTGCAATTCTTTTTTTCTGCCATGAAATAAAAAAAATAAAAAGGTAATTGTGACTTCTTATTTTACAATTCAGTTTTTTAAATCACAATTATGAGTTTATACCTTGCAGTTCACTTTTTCTTCTCAGAATTGTGAGTTTATGGAAACAAGCTTCCATACTTCTTTGTGGATTAAACTGGTTCAGTCACAAATATCCACAAACACATCAAACAGATTAAACAAGAACATTTAAGGCACAGTATGGTAGTTTTCACAAGAGACGAGCAATATGTGAATTCGCTGTCCCTTTTGATTTGTGGTTTTGTGTAATCCAGAAGTACAAAAAGTACCTAAAAATTCAAAAACATTGACCGTTGATATTCTGGTTCGTATAACGGATCTATAAGGCTGCTGGAAACCAGTTTCTCCCTTTGTTTCCACAGCAAGTGTTTGGTTGTTATTTTCCTTTCACGTGAGCCCTGGCGAGAGACCCAGGGTGTCCAGAACCTATAGCGTCTGAAAGCCATCGCTGTGAAACCTCCCCTCCTCTAACCATCTCCTTCCCCTTTTCTTTCTCTTTCTCCAGGGTCTTGTCTTCCCTGTGGCTCTGCGGCCGCAGACCATCCCACGTCCTGTTCTGCTCTCTGGTTTCAGCTTGACACAGAGCCAACATAGGACACACAGAGTCCTCTTCTTCATCACTGTCCTCCTCCTCATCCTCCTCCTCCAGCAGCTGTGGAAATCTTACTGAAGTTGATGATGAAGAAGAAGGGTGAGAGTTGGAGTATACGTCCCGTTCGTAAACAGACAGGGGGAGCTGGAGGTAATGGCTGGCTGCGTATAAACAGCAGCAGGCTGGGACACACTCCGGGCCTTCCCTCCTCAGCAGACGCAGGCGTTTGCGGTACGGCCCAGGTGGTGTAATGCAGGGCTGCAGGGCAGGAGGGGGAAGAGGGGTATTTGTGGCAGGGGTTTGGAGGGGACAAGGTGTTGCTGTGGGACCTGATGGGAAGCACCAGTCACTCTGGAGGAGGATTTCGTTTCTGAGACGACGGAGAAGGTTGTTGATGAGCACGGAGCGCCGTAAGAAGGACTCGGGGTCATCCATGAAACGCAGCTTCTCGAGAGAGAGACGAAGAATGTGTGCACGCTCCTCTAAGACCGGTGACACCTGCTGGCCCGGAAGACAAAATGAGCATTCATAAATGAGGTAAGGTCAGTTATCAAGTTAAAGGTGGGGTATGTATTTTTTCAAAAACGCTTTTGAAAACTGAGTCGGGCCCAGTACCAAAACAAACTTGTAGCCAATCAGCAGTAAGGGGCATGTCTACTCGTGATGCGAGGAGAGAGCGCTCAGTGCACATGACGGACAGCCGAGCGACGACAGAAAGATAGAGATGGTGGATAAAAAAACAAAAGAGGAAAACGTCTGTGGAACAAAAGAAGGCTTACACCGTGTGTACACTCGATGCCACGCCACGCCACAACAGCTAAAGTCTGTCTACACTGGACGCGACAAAGTGACCGTTGAAAATCATTTGAAAGTTGTGTCAATATGTCATAAATAGAACGCAGCAGTAGCTTACTGTCGGGATTTTTCGTGCCGCGGCGCAGCATCCAGTGTAGACAGCATCACTGAGTATAATAAGGTCTATAGTATTTTGTCACGCTACGCCACGCCGCTCGCATCCGGTGTAGACACGGTGTTATGATAATGCAAGAAGTAGGACCTGTGTAAATATCGGATCAGCTTTCCAGCGCTAGAGAGAACTCAGGGAGTGGGAAGGCCTGCGATCGGACGCCGAGATTGCTTTGTTTCTTCTCGATAGGTGAGTAACATTGGTTTTGGCTTTGTTTCACAGAACTAATCGTTGCTTGGTAAGCGTACGTATGTGTGGGGCGGAGCTATCAAAATAGGGGGCGAGACCCTTTTGGGGTAGGGGCGTATTTGTTTTGGTGATTTCAAATAACATTGGCTACCAGAAATCGCTTACCCCACCTTTAACCTGTATGATTCATAATGTGTTGTGAGGAACAAATCAAGGTGCAAGATGTTGGTGAATGCTTTGTTTTGTTCAGAGGTATGTAATGTAATAAAGTGATACACAGTAAAGTATAGGGAAACAAAAACTATTAAACGATAAAAACTAGCAGTGCAGAAATATTTCAGTTTAATAAAATAGGAATAGAAATAAAAACTGAAACCAAAAAATGAAAACCTGAAATCTGCATAAATGTGCACTATAACTGAACAGAAATTAAATTAAAATTACTAATAAAATGACTACAGCTTCTGTATTTTCATATGAATTTCTAACAGCTGAAATCTGAGTTGAATTGAAGTCAAACTAAATTTTTAAGTAAAAAACAACAAAAATACTAAAAAAAAACCAATGTGCTAAGAAAATATTTGAAAACAAAATATGACAAATAAGGTGCAGTCAGATTGCTCAGCAAATTTTAGTCTGAAATTAAATCTAGGAATTTCAATAGGAATGCTTTATTATGAATCCAATCATGAATTTCTTGTGAAGCTGAAAGATTTCTGCATACATGTTCACAAAAATTCATCATATTAATCTGTTTTTTTAAAGTGACTTCTATGTGACTATGGATCGTTTTGCCCACGAAATATCACTAATGTGTCTGCACCTTTACAATTATAAAAAATGAGTCAAATGTCCACATTTTAAAAACCCTGGTGTTTACAGGTTCTTTAGTGGTAATGCCAGATTATGCAAAAATTGTTGCAAGGTCATAAAGTTTTATGAATTACTGAAAGTATTATCAATAATATAAAGTGTTGCTGTGTAGAAATATGTAGACTTATGTTGGGCTAGTAGACTTACAGTGTGACAGTAACTCCTGAAGCTCAGTACAGGTTCTTCATCCTCCACAAACTTCCTCTTGAAATAAGAGATCCGTGACAGGGCCACACGATCCATCACATGATCAGGAACTCGTCTGTAATGGGGCTCTGGAGACAAAATGGATAGGTTCAGACAGAGTTTCATTAATAGGCTATGTCTTCTAGATCAAAGAACTGGTATGGAGAGAATTTCTGGCGTGTTTTAGTTCCAAAACTGGATAACAGATTTTGAAACGTCTTCTTTGGAATGGAACATCATCAGCACCATCTGTTCATGGTAGTCTGTTTTTCAGAGATGAGATTAGTTTCAGACCTTCAATGAGCCCTTGGGTGTCACCCCCTGGTGGTGAGGGGGTGGAGATACAGCTTTTACTGCAATGCTCAGATTCCCAGATTGGTTGGTAGATTGATGGCGGGGCTTCGGCTTCAGGCTCACAAAAGGGGTTCATTGATAGGACCAAAGCCATAGTTTCACCTCAGTCCTAAACAACAAACACACAAACATAATTATAAAAAAAATGCGTAATGAAATTCTGTCATACATGAGTAAATGATGAGAGAATTTTCATTTTATTTCAACCCTGTATGACTTTATATCTTCTATGGAATACAGAAGATGTTTTTTTTTCTGTACAGTAAAAGTCAGTAGGGTCCAGTGTTGTTTTGTACCCTATTTTGTATACGTTGTATACACAAAAATAGTTGAGATATTTTTTTAAATCCACATATTTATATTTACATACAGTATACATACATACAAATGACATATATGTTCCAAAAAATCATACAGGTTTGGAACCACATATAGACGAGTAAATGATGAAAGAATTTACTTTTTTGACAAAATATCCCTTAAAATGCAGGTTTTCAGTTGACACTGACTGAATTTTATTTTCTGCACCACTGTATTCAGTGTGTGTGTTCATAAAATCATATCTTAAAATGTTTTTGATATTGATTTATTTTTTAACATGAGGCATACTTCTAGTAAAGCTTAATGTTAGTAAAGTTTTTGCAAACCATTCATAATAACAATCCTTCAATAGCAGCCTCTTTGCAAAGCTTGTATTACATTTGTGACAGCTTTACAAAACAATTTGTACTGAAATGTGCGCTCATATACTGTTAAGATCTAATTGAGATGATCAGAGACTTAAAAATAAACAGCCGCTAGTTTCTAACATTGAGATTCTTGTATTGTAGTAATCAATACATGTTTTTTTTTCTCACTGGGGAGCAAGTTTTACATTCTGAAAGTTACAGTATGTTTTCATATTACAATGAACTCTTTTATCTTAAAAGATCAAGGAAAATTTGAATCCTCATTACAACCCCTTTAAAGAAAGCAACCTCTCAACAACACTGTGCTACTCTACAATAACTTGTAGAGTTATTTCCTCTATCTTTGAAGATTACACTAACAAGGCATTTGAAAAACACATTGTGACTCTTTAAAACGGCTAATAGCGCAAAAACACACACTGTGAAACACTCAGATAACGAGATAGAGAGAGAACAACATTCAGTAGAAGCTGAAAGGGAAGGTATCTGTTTGTGTGATCTCTCTTTAATCATTTTGTTCTCTGTTCTACCACACACGCAGTGACAGGAGAGAGAGGAAAAGTTCTGGATGACTGCCTCTACAAAGGTCATTAATCTTCACTGACAATGTCTCACACACACACACACACACACACACACACACACAATTACTCTCATGTAGTGGCTTCAGTTGGCACACATTGAACTGCTGTTACGCCAGGCTGTTCTGAGTCACCAGACAATTCTCACATGACAACAAACCATGTTTATTTGTAACTATTTGGGCTGTCAATCGATTAAACCATTTCATTCAGTAAAGTAAATGATATATTAATTCAATGTTCAAATTAATCACATATTTTAGTATAAGAATAGCCCCTAAATGAAGGTTACAATAAGTGGCAGATTCATACAGGAACCATTCTTGTTTTCTGTCTTTGATATTTTTATTGTCTTTGGCCATTGCAATACTTTTTTTTCAACCAGTTTTTCAGCCTTTTTAACCTTTTGTTAAAATGAAAAAAGTAAAAAAAAAAACAATTTTTTGAAAAATGTCCTGTGTGAAAATCTCTTTATCAAATTTATTTACAAGTTAATGGACACGACTAATTGTGTTGATGTTACTGCATTAATTTTTAAATAATTAATTGTACTAAATTAACAAAGAAACCGAATTGTGTAAGTAAATGAGAAGTAAAACTAAAATGGTAAAAATCTCATGAATACTTTTTTTTTCATGCACACAGACACAAAAATTGTTCCTCTTGCAGTAAACTTAATTCAGCTGTAATAACCCATCCTGTTTTTAGTCTGTGTCCGCAGGGTTTGGATCACACTGAGCCCATGTGAGCGAGACGTGTTTAATCAGAGCAGATCCCGCTCTCCTCCTCTCCCTCATTCTGTCGTTACCTGTTTCTCATTCCGCCCACAACTCTGCTTTGAATTTACGCTTTAGAAGACAGAGAGCTGACACAGAAGCAGAGCTCTCTCACACACACATAAGCTGTCTGTCTGTCTTTGTCTCTTTGCTCGTTTTGTGCTTTTATGCACTCTCTCTCTCCATCTTTTCCACTTTCCTTTTCATGTGAAGAAAACATAAAAAGGTGCTGGATCCGTTGGATTTGCACCTCATCAGTCACACACGCACACATACACAAATATCACAGGGTACATAAGGGAATGTGTACTAGAACTGTGAAGCTCAGTAGATGCTAAAACTACAAATTATAAAAGACAGTTGATGCTAAAACTAGACAGAGAGAGTGAAAGAAAGAAAGAATGAGCGATCCAAACTAAGGAATCATGTAAGGGATAAGCTTTCAGTTGTGCAGCTGTGGTTTTTCCTATGCGAAAACCACAATTACAGGTTTCCATTGAGGTAATGTAGTTTTTGGCTTAACTCACTAAAACCAAAACATCCAAAGCTCATGATGCTCTTTACTGGGTCATAAAAGCTGTTAAAGCTCACTCACACATTTACTTAGCTATCTTAATGGGGACTTCTTATGCCCTCAAAGGCAGGTTTTGTCTGTTTACCAAACTTTTCAGAACATGCACTTCTCATGAATAGCTTATTAAAGACAATAGTTTTATGGAGTGGTTAGTCTGCCAGGAAATGTAATGCTTTGAAATTATTTAAACAATTTTCAAAATGCTTTGTCAGTAGAAATTAAGCCAGAAAGAGAGACAGAGCAGACAGAAAGAAAACAAAACACTGCACAATTAGTCAGGTTATGAGAATAGCTTTAGGCATCAGCTCATATCCTGCTCTGCTGTTTGGAACACCAGGCTGACAGATCATTCTAAAACCCCAGTGAATGTCGACCACAAACTTGTTCTCGGTCTGTGTGGCAGAGGAACACTGGCACATGCTCAGAGCTACAGAGTCATCAGTAACGCCAGTCTGCCCACACGGCCTGACCCAGAAACAGTTCCATGATTTATGAGAAACATGAGCAAACTGATATAAACACATGTTCATGATAAAATATGGAGGTGAAACTGTGAAACAACAATATCTCAACAACTGCTATTTATGACTTTCTAGTGGGAGAAATATCACAGGGTACATTAACAATTATTACAAATTATTATTAAAAAATTATATACAAATTATTCTTATTATTTGTTAAATTTACACATTCCCATGACTTTTTTCTTCTGTAGAACACAAAAGGTGACAATTCTGAATAGGCATGACAAAGAAGCAGCATAAAAGTATCATATAAGTGGTCCATGCACTATGTTAAAAGTCTTCTGAAGCCATATGTTTAGTTCTGATGCCATGTTGTTTGCAAGTCTTGTAAACAAACAAACCAAGTTGTTGTTCACTAAAGAAATCTTGGCTTCCACTGTCTCAAATCTTATATGTGTCTGCATTCAGTTATATATTGTGCCTTTAGACAAACTGCATCATGTTTGAAATCAGTGAAATCAAACGTCATTGGTTATGTCATGATTACTCATAACTTCAAAGCTGACATGATGTGTCTAAAAGTGACATTTGATAACTACAGAAGAGGGAGAGCAAGGAATAATTGCTTAAATTTTAATTTCTTCACAAAAAGCTTGTATGGCTTCAGAAGACTTAGAATGCATTATGATACTTTTATTGTGCTTTTTTGTAATTTGTCACACAACAACTAGAATATTTGTCCATAGAAGAAAAAAGGTAATGGAACAACATGAACGACGACTTTAATTCATGCACGCACATGCAGAACCCACACTGAGTCACACAGTAACACGTGTGAAACACACCCTGCTGAAGTGACGCCCCAATTTACCATAAGGTGAAAAGACCGCAGTAGACGTTGCCAACCATGAGGCTATTACACACACACTTACACGCCTCTCCAGGAGCTATCATCCATCTGCTCAGAAACTGCTTTCTGTCTGGGTTCTGGAAGCATTTAAACCATGTGTGTCCTCCTCAGGGTGCAGGACTTCCATTCAACAGTTTGGGTTAAAGCTTGACCTGAATCTATCAGCGAGACAGAGGAGGTTTATTTAAGAATCGAAACGTTGCATTGGGGATCTGAACACATCCTGCAGACTGTAATCTAGGTCATTAGGTAGTCTCTTTCATTCTCACACGTTCAGACAGAAAATGTAGGCAACACCCAGTCGAGGAGGTAAAACATCCATCCAAACATGTCTCGCAAGAGACAGAGAGGGGGGAAATGAGGGGGAAAGAGAGGGAAAAGGGAAAGAGAGGGGGGAAATGAGGGGGAAAAAAATGAAAGGGCGAAGAAAAAAAAAAAAGAGAAGTAGGAATACCCTTCCCGCCTGCCAAGAGCTCTGTGGATGTTCAGCTTGTCTAGGTTATATCCAACTCTGAGAGAGAGAGAAAAAAGAGTTGCACCATGTCTGTACTGCAAGCGGAGAGTGTAACGGTGTTAGACAGACAAAATGAGAGAAAAATTCTACTGACTTTGGCCTCGGAATAAACAGAAGCCCTGCATCCCGGCCTCGGTGTGTGTGAGGATAGCGCAGTAACGTGATCGTGTTGACACAACGCCACATCAGTGCTGAAGGAATGTTCTGGCTACCCATGCATCCCTGCTGTTAAGAGTCAGAGCCTGAAGCTGTGTGTGTGTGTGTGTGTGTGTGTTTGAGACAGAGGGAGGGCAGCATGTGCTCTCTGTATACTCAAAGGGGCAGGGTAATCACATCATCCCTGCTATCGAGTTGATATTTACATCACGGTGGGCTCTGATTTATTATGTGATGGCTGTGATTTATTTGTCTTCAGACAGCAACACTGCCTTCTGAAAGTATTTATAGAAAGTTTCTACATTTTTTTTGTCTTATGAACTCACAAAACATAAAACAATCGATTAACATTATAATTAATATTATTAATAAGTTGCTTTAGTATATATATTAAATTATCTATTCTTTTTTTCAATGACCTATTCTTTTTTATGTTTAATAAAGCCAAATCAAAAATCTTTTCTAGTACTAAAAAAAATGGGAATTACGAAGTGTATTTACATGCATTTTAAATGTTCTATTTCAGTCAGGCTATAGCAATATATCTTTTTAAAATGTCATGTAAATGCTCTTTTAATGTTTTTAAGAGAATTTTCTTGTTCACCAAGGCATATTTATTTGAGCCAAAAATACAGTAAAAACTAATATTGTGAAAACTATTATTACATTTTAAAATGTTTTCTGTTTGATTGTTTATTAAATTTACTATTTTAATGTTGAAAACAATTGTACTTAATAGTTTTCTTGGAAATCATGATACATCTTTTCAGAATTATTTGATGAATAGAAAGTTCAGAAGAACAGAATTTATTTGCTAATCCTTTGTAACATTATAAATTCTTTTATTGTCACTTTTGACCAATTTAATATGTCCTTGCCAAATAATAGGATTGATTTCTTAAAAAAATGTATATTTTATCCTTCAGTTACGCCTTGTGTAGCTTGTGTGTAGCTTGACTATGCAAAAACCTGCTCATACTAGCTATGTACTAGCTCTCAGATTGTGGATCATGTGTTTGTACCAAATGTGATGACAGTACGGTTTTTACCACATACAGTATCCATTGTTTATCTACAGTTTATATTGTGGGTGTATGAATGAGGTGAGCATCTTGATGAGTCATTTCTGAATGTGATTGAAGGTTTGAAAGGAAGATGATCTGCACAGGATGTGCTGTGTCCCTCCCAAACCACAGTTTTCTGAAACTGCCCGGGTTGAAGTTTTAGATGATTACGAGCAGCCCACAGACTCCTCAGAAGTCTCTTGTAGTAAATCCTCACCGTGCCCAGACACAAATGACTGGAACGGACTGATGAGAACCACAGGCGGTAAACGATTGCGTGGGTTTTCCTTTGTGCCTGCTGTAGATCGAGGGATCAATGCGTGGCAGTATGCCAGACACTCTTAAACTGGCACAGTGATCTCAGGGGGAATACCCACATGCACACAAACACACACACTCCTGCCCCGCGGCACCAGGAACAGATGCCACAGCCAGCGCAGTGAACCCATTGCTGATAATGAAGCAAGAAATAATCCCACTCACACACACATACCATCTCAGCTCTCTCTCTTACACAACAACAACAATAGCCTCACACACATAGAACTGTCAACTGCCTTACACCAATGCACAATTTTCCCATGCAACAGTAATTGCGCATTCATCAGGACAAAAACACACACTCTGCGTCCATCTATAAAGTTATTGTGCTTTCATCTTGTACACTTCATCTCCTTGTAAGGGAATCAAGCAGTAACAGAATTCCGGCTCCCTGCCCTTACAACACACACACACACACACAGACACAGACACAGAGCTTGGGTGTTTTAATGTGTGAAAGGAACATTGTGTGTGTATGTGTGTGACCTCACTGTCATTAGCTTCTTTAGAGATTCAGTGTAATAGTACATTTTACAAACCATAATAAAAACAAGAAGGAATCTTGGTTGGATGGTAGCTCACAAGTATGATAGAAATATGTGTAATTGTATTTGACCATATATAATTTAATTTTCATTTTTAAAGGTATTTTTCAAAAGTAAATGCAGTCGCTGAATTAACAAGAAATATATTTTAAAAATTAAGAAATATATTGTAGGAATATAAATATATGTAGATCTATTGATATATATATATATATATATATGTTATTATTAATTCAATCACAATTATCACAATTCACTTTTAAATAAATGTAATAAAAATAATTTTAAAAATTAAATATTATTATTAAAATTAAATAAATAAATATATATATATATATATAGAGAGAGAGAGAGAGAGAGAGAGAGAGAGACTATATGAAATATTTTATACTAAATTAAATTAATTTGCCACTGTAGGGTCTTTTAATACAAACTAGTTGTAGGCAAAAATGTGATTAAATGTTAAAAAATACAAATGGTGACAGCATGGACCTAATGTACACTCTTTGCCTTGTGCATTCCTCATATATATAGACAAAATATACATTTAATATTTGATCATTAGTATAACTTATAACGAAAACACAGGATACTGTGTGTATTCTTAGGTGCTTAAAAAAATAGTTGTTTGGTCTTAACACACTTGAGAGATCATAAGTGTAGTTGATCTGTGTTGGCACTGTGCCATGTCTGTCTGCCTCTGGAGGCTGGTGGCGCGTAACTCCGAGCGGTGTGAATATGTTCAGAATATATTAACTTTTGCTTACCTTTAACTGTAATGATGACTAAGTCAATATGTGTTGTTTTATTGAATCAGATGTGTCGTTATGGACGCGCTCTCGTTTTCTCCTCTGGGTTCCGCTGCTGTAGTCCCGCTCGGTTCATCAATAACTACTTATCCACGATCCATCAGCGCGAGCCTCTCTGACTTGCAATAATCGATAAGGTTCTACTGGAAAAATCAAATCCAAAGCCAAGCAGTCAATCAGCACGCGAACAAAGCCGCTGTGATGTGACGGAATCTCCGTTGCGTGTCCGCACAGGTCGCTTTGCTTTGTGCCACAGTGACCTCAACGGCAGACGGTGCGACGTTGCAGTGTTTGCTTTGAACTGGGCTTGTTAACGTCAGTGGACACCAACAGCGTCGCCCCATTCCTCGGAATAAACAGAAACAGCTTTTTTGCTCATGCAGGATCAGTCGCGTCCCGTCCCAGCAGAAGGAACTGCTTCCCTGGTGCCTTGAGTGTTGTGTGTCTGGTTTTGGTCAGAGGAGCTGCGTTTAGCGCGCAGCAGAAGTGGAGCGGGCGGGCACGGGGCCAATCATCTGTTAGACATTTCCCTTTTCAGGAGCGGCGGTCCGTATTTTCCAGCCGCGCTCCTGAGCGGATTTCTTCGGTGTTCCCTATAGAAGAGGTGGAGTGAGCGCCAAGTTGTGCCGATTTTTTTGGTCCCTTCATCACTTTCTGTACTTTCACGCGCACAAACATGTACACCTATAAAGACCTCTAGAACAGACCTCTTTTTCCCCCTTCATTTTACAGATTAGTTTTGTTCGGTTTTGATTTTTAGATTGTATTTTGCCCAGCTACTTTTTTAACAGCTAAAGATCATAAGGTACTTTATTTTCTGATTTATCTGATAATCAAACAACACTAATACCCTTTAGGCCTTTGACCAACTAGTTTCTTGTTATTGTTGTTGTCATTTTATAGATTTTATTTTAAAAAATATAAATATCAAATAAATGATAAAATATAAGGTCATTTTAATATTTTAATATATATATATATATATATATATATATATATATATAAATTAATTACTGCATAATTTTTAAACTTCCGTTTGCTATTTCAGTTTAATTTTGTTTATTTATATAACTTTGAGATTGAGTTTGCCAACTTGAGGAATGTTTTTATTTGTTTTTATTATTATTATTATTATTATTATTATTTAATAATTACAGGTGACCATCATTAAAACAATTTTGAAACGTTAGAAGATTTAGATTTTAATTTTAAAAACTTTTTGTAATTTGTGTGAATTTTTAGATTTTGGCCCATGTATAATTTTCTTTTTCTTTTTTTTTTTTAATACAAATGACCATCATCACGTCTGAGGACATTTTTAGAAATGTGGCCCTCACAAGAACAAGCGTGCGTCCACACACACACACACACACACACACACACACACACACACACACACACACACACAAAGGCTTTTTCTTGCTCAGTTTCCCTCTAACTGACTCCAGGTTCCAAAAAACACACCCTGTTTCTAGTTAGAGGCAGACATCCACTCCTGTGCCAGAGTCCGTAATTTATTTTCTTGTGTGAAAAGCAGCCCTGTGTTGAAGTACTTTTCCAGGTGACTGGGGGCTTCAGAGAGAAACAGCATCTTTTAAATAAATGGAAACCATGCATTGTGGTTTACTGTACCAGCACTTTTATAGTGAATCTCTCTCACTCTCTCAGTCCTTTAGTACATTAAAGGTACATCGTTTGTAATAAGCAACACCGTCCATATTGAAAAAAGAAAATCAAATCTTGGATGTTTCTAGTCATCAACATTACTGTACATTGAACAGGCGATATCTAATACATTTTATTTTCTGATTTAGCCATGATACACTTGTTACATATTGTTTTTGTTTTTTGGGGGTATGCCACCATTTTTTGTTTACATCTACGTTTTTGTACATTTTACAAATAATTCTTTAAACTTCAAACATGCCATTTATGAAAACTTTAAATGGCCATCAACAATAGTGCCATCTGTTGGCTACAATTCAGTACGTGTTTAGGTGAGCATTTATTCCAGCTCTTATTTCAGCAGTAGAGGACACCTAACAATCTTCAGATACATATTGTTGTTTTGATGTCTATTCATCCTCTAGAGCTCTTGATCTGACAGAATGCTTCGGTTGCTGCTAGTAGTAAGGGCACAGAGTTCAATTCTGCCTCTCTCTTTATTCACTCCAGCCAAGCAGCGAGGAATAAATATTGACTTGCACGGAGCTGCTGTCCATGTTTAAGCACTTTGAAGAGAGCTCTTTCCCTCAGGATACAACTGAAAGTTTAATGGGCCCTTCAGAATACACTCCACCCACGCAGACGCACACTTCGGATAGTGACATCTATATATTTATGAGCATCCAAAGTGCATATGAAAGCAGTACGTGAAAGATTGGGAAATGTATTTGTAAAAAGGAATGCGTAAGGCAAAACAGTTGACCTCATAAATCAAAAAACTTCACTGTCTGCCCCACAGAATTTCATCATTTGTCTTTGACACTAATGTTTCCAAAACTTTTGTAACCACCAGAGAGGATTTACAGTCATAGACAACTGGATTTTTGCTCACACACTTTATGCAGCACCACATGGTGGTGTCGTTTTTCTCTTTGCTTCCTGTTGACACCTTACACTAAATATAAAAATAATGAAAAATAGATAAAAATATATAAGATTATTTTGATTTTTTAACCCTACAGTGTAGTGTACCTGAGCCTAAAATATTTATTGCATCATTAGTATTATAAAAGAATTTTCTTCAACATCATATTTCATAAAACATTGTAAGCAACACTAAAACCTAATCCTGATTTTCCTCAAGACAATCTTACACTCCATGGAATAAAAACAGGCAGACAAAGACAATTAGCAGATGTGTTTCTTTTCAAAACAGAAGCACATACAAATGCATCATCTTTTTAATGTATCGTTGTGTAGGACTTCATTTACAAATCAAATTACAGCGGTTGTACAGAAGTATGAATACACAAGGTGACACAACATCGCTGCAACATTTCAAAAACATCATAAAAACGTTCTCCAGAGAAAAGTAAGGCACCGACTGAATCGGTGGGTATATAGGCAATTCATTTAAAGCATTTTGAGAATGAACTGAAAGAGCAAAATTAAAAGATTTGCAAATATAAACATACACAATGTTCAGAACATGTATAAAATGTTTAAAACTGGTTTAGTTGGAACACACCTTGTGAAAGTTGAAGGTGTCAGTGGCATGTTAGACCTGAATCACGTTGGGACACAGAGAGAGCACAGGGAGGAGTGTGTGCTATGCTTCTTGTGCAGTAAATCCTAAAACGTCTTTATGCTGGTGTTTATTGGTTCTGTAAACTGAACAGAACCCCTGTCACTGAGTTCAGAATAAGATGGGTTCTATAAATGACCGTCACGGGTCTGTTGTCTAAATACTTACATCTTCTCACATACAGACTACTGCAGAGCCATGGAAAAATCTTATGGGAGAGGAGCTGTGACAGCTGTGAGCTTTTATCAGGCACTGGAAAGACTCATTCACACACATTAAACATTATAAGAGAAAATGCTGTTTCATCTGTCAAGCTGTAAAGAATTGACTCTCACCTCAGTCAGATCAGCAGAGCGTTAGAGTTGCATACCAGTGTCTGCTTGGGCTAAAGTAGTTTGAGAATTCTAAAACTAGAATTATAACATTTTCTAGTTCCTAATAAAACCTTGTCACTATTCACTCACCCTCATGTTGTTCAGATCCCATAGTAATTGTTTTGTTTGTAAGTTAAATATAATTATTTCGTAAATTATGAAAGTTGTGATTTATACGACCAAGCTAAAAAAAAAAAAAACACCTTGAAGATCATAAAAGCAGTCTATTCTTTATTCCATATGTGTGCTATATTCCAAATCTTCAAGACATATATTTATGCAAAAGATTGGGGTAACTACTTTTTTAAAAGAAATTAATGCTTTTACTCAGCAAGGATGCATTAAATTTATAAAAAGTTAAAACAAATATTTTTACATTGTTACTAAAAAAAAAATGTAATTCCATTAAAAGCTGTTCTTTTTAAACTTTAAAATCATGAGCCGCAAAACATTAAGCAGCACAACTGTTTTCAACATTGCTAATAATAATAAATGTTTCTTGAGCAGCAAATCAGCATATTAAAATGATTTCTAAAGGATTATGTGACACTGAAGACTGGTGTGTCTGCTGAAAATTCAGCTTTGCCATCTTAGAAATATATTTCAGAATAAATAAATTTCAGAATTTAAATTTAACTTTTGTTTGATCAAATACTTGGAGCACTGATGAGCATAAGAGACTTCTTTCAAAAACAAAAACCTTACCGACTCAAAACTTTTGAAGTCGTGTATGATAGGCTTGTGTGTGGAACAGGCTGTGATTTATGCCAGCATTCACTAATAATCTTCCCCCTCTATCAGAACCCTTAAATGTCAATTGTGCTTGTATTCATTGTAAAAAATTGCACTTTTAGGCATGATGAGCTCTGTTTATCAGTGAAGAATTCGTTTTGGTCTGTTCCACACAAACTATCATATAGTTTCAGAAGACTTAAAAGTCTTGGAGCATGGGAGTACAAAGGTCGCCGTGATTCTTCCAAGTAAGACATGTTGATCCAGGATCAACAAAAGATGTTGATCCAGGAACATTACTGTTCAAAAATACAGACTTAACGCAATTCCTACCCCTAAACCTAACCCTACCCATAATTTATTCCTAAAATCAGTGGGAAATGAAGCACCTAACCCTGATCATAAGCCTAAAACTGCAATTTCCTGAAAAGTTATCCCTCAATTCTGATTGGTTGATTGGAATGTTGAAGTATGTTGATCCAGGAACATGTTGTACTTGGTGAAATCATGTACAAATCATGTGGAAAAGTGCAGCTTGGACATTCTGCCTAACATCTCAATTTGAATATCATGAAATGCAGAGTTAGAACAATATGAGGGTGAGTAACTGACAACTAAATGTTATATCTAAGGAGAACTATCCCTTTAAAGATGGACTGGTCAGATGCTACTGGGAGGGTTGAGTCTGAGGGACTGCAGGCTGGCAGAGCCACGTAACCAATCTATTTAACTGATTTACTATAGCTGCAATGAGATTCTCATTTATAGTGGGAAAAGAATTTGGAAGCCATATCTGCATGAGGCAACAGTGTGCCAAGCCCCTAATAAAACTGTCACGAGTGAGACACAACAGCCTCTCTGTGTCAGTTTGTGACACAGCTGTTTTCTAGTCATAATGCATTTAACATCATACATTTCAACATTGTGCTGTATTATGTCATTTTAATTTTGACAGCTGTGGCATTTTCTCAGGCTTAAAAGTTGACAGAATGGTAAAATAAAATTTCGAGACTGTTTACTCAGTTTGCCAAGAAGAAACTGAGAACATCTCCCAGTCCCAGCGTGAGAGGGAAAGCTCAGCCCAGCTGTGCGTTTCGTGGGACATGGTCTGTAAGGGAGATATTGTCCAGTTGCGACTCTCTGAGGACCATCACAGTCTGAGACTCTTTCACAAGATGTGTTTCATGACTCCATGTGCCCTAAAACTGTGCTTAATTCTGGTCTTACAAAACATACCAGCTCAAAGAGTCCAGCTACTTGCCATACCTGACTTTTCTCTCTTTTAATGAGGGGAGTAAAACATATACAGGATCATCACCTGAAATGATGACATTAGCAAAGCTAAGAATACATTTAACAGTATGTAACATCACACTGAACAAACACTCCCCTTGTCTCACACACTCATACTTTTTTCTATCAACCTGTAAGACTGTAACAGGGACGAGAAGGTGACGAAGAGTTTTTTTTTGTTTGTTTTTAAACATTTATCTTGTCATATTTTGAAACGGCACACTGAATGAGTGACACATTCACTAATAAAACAGTTCTTTTATCCAAAGAGAAGGAAATATCAACTAAACTGTGAAAGTAGAACGAAGTCTACAACTCCATACTGCTCACAGAGCTTCATACATTTACCAAGAAAGTGAGTCCAGTTTCTCAGATATATAGATACAAAAATAGATCAGCAAAATCTATGTGCCATTTACAGTACGTAACAATCACTGAGTGAGTTTGACCATCGCTCAAGAAAGGAAAAAAACTAGTTCAAGACAGATTTCACAGGTTGACCGCACAGAGATCAGGACACTTGTAAAGACAGAGCAAAAGCGCTGAGAAGCCTCCTCGCCATCACATACTTTAAACATCCTCACAGTTTTATCACTGGTCCTCTGCAGGACATTCAGCCAGAACACTGGCATTCTACATCTCTAGTGTTACAGTACTGAGTGTTAAGTCTCAGGTACTAAATTTGAACATTCAAGATCGCAAGATGAATTCAATACAATAGATAAGAGGGAACAGTCTTTTGTAAAAGTATGGCAAATACACATCCATTTTATAAACTGTCAACCTAATGCAGCCTTCATTTCACCACATTAGAAACTATTCAAAAATGGTTTCGTAATGTTCTCATGATTCAGAACAGTCACAGATTTGACTCAAAGTCGAAGTAAGAGCTGATAATGCATGTGCTCATTGTTCTTCATCAGGGATGGTGTTTTAAATCACATTTGTCATTGCATTAACATAACTTATGTTATAGTCTGTTGGTGCGGACACTAATATAGTTGCTATAGTTATCATTCTTGATGTGAACAGGCCTTTAAAGTTCTGAAATATTGCGGTCAGTATTGTATAATTCGATTATCACCAATTTTGTAGTGACATTATATAACTTTATTAAAATTATTTGAAGGCATTTAAGGGATTTCTTCTATAATGTATAGTTAAAATGTAATAAATAAAATAGTGCTGTCAAACAATAAA
Source organism: Tor tambroides (assembly GCA_021397915.2). NCBI lineage: Eukaryota > Metazoa > Chordata > Actinopteri > Cypriniformes > Cyprinidae > Tor > Tor tambroides. Next base: position 58,412 of record JAFVLL020009914.1, on the reverse strand, counting down.
TCGCATCCAAAATAAAAGTTTTGTTTACATAATATATGTATGTGTACTGTTTAATTATTATGTATATATATATATATATATATATATATATAAATAAATACACACACATTCAGTATATATTTTGAAAATATTTACATGTATATATTTATATTTTATATTATATATATAAATGTATTTAATATATAAACATATACTTTTCTTAAATATATACATGCATATGTTTGTATTTATATACATAATAAATATACACAGTACACTTTTATTTTGGATGTGATTAATCACGATTAATCGTTTGACAGCACTAAAATAAAAATAAATAAGGAAATGCTTCTGTTTTACAGGGTTTCCATGTACAGTAGATTTTTAAAAAGTTTTATAATGTGTGATTATCACCAGTTTTATAATATGAAAAGTGTTATAAACATTTTGGACAATATTGCATAGTTCGATTATCACCAATTTTGTATTGAGATTATATTACTTTATTAAAATGATTTGAAGGGATTTAAGAGATTTCTTCTATAATGTATTTTCAGTAGATTTAAAAAAAAAAAAAAGTTTTATAATGTGTTTCATATCATGATTGTATATGTAAACAAATAATTGATATACTTTATTTTTTACTAATTCATACTTTTATCATAAAGGTATTGTAATATTTATAAAGTGTTATAAATATCTTATTATATATAATACATTATTATTATTATTATTATTATTATTATATTAAGGTGTGTGTAGAAAAGTATAGTTAAAAGTTCTACCCTTATTGGCTGTTAATGTTATATTGAGAATGAAAGAATATTAGTTTGTTTTGTGGTGTGTTTCTGATTTCCAAGTATTAAATTCAGAATGAGGGGAATGAAATAGCTGACACATAACGCTGGCATGTGGTGAAGTTTGGATTGGCACTCTCATAGTACATTTCAAAGTGGAATGAACTAAATCCCGTATTAGAACATGATCTAGAAAATCTGATCACATGTTGAGGAACCCAGCCATCTGTCAGAGTTTCCATTAAAATGTCTCAGAATGGCATCTAGTCAACCTGACAGTAATTGTACCCCTGTACAACTTTGGTAGGTCTGAGTAATGTAATCTTAGGACACCATTTATAATCTTAGCTAAGATATTTTAACTCATCTCATCTCTGCAGATCTTTCACGTCTGGATCTCACACATATATTAATTTGTTTTTTCTCTCTTACTGTGCCTTAAACACCACAACCCCATCTTAAGTTGAACAAAAATAGAAACATCAAGTCAGAAATATACAAATAAATATTGAAATAAACATAAATCTCTCTCATTAGTGTTTCCTCCATTAACGGTCTGGCATCTCTAACCCTGTTCTCATCATTTTCTCTAACCTGTTTCCCACAATGCATTGGGAAGGAGAGCAGATTATATCCCCAGAACTACTTGTGTTTCTCATAATGCACTGCAATGTGGGCCAGCTCTGTCGTCTTGGGGCCGTTCGAGGGCTTGACCTGCTCTCTGTCACCCACGCCATTACACACATCATTACCATCACTTGTTGACACTCTAGGACTCTAAAAGACTGTGCCATCGACACACCTGTTGTCCCTTCGATTCCTTCATCTGTGTCCAGTGCGTCAGTTCCTCCTCCCCAGAGCTGTTCAGCCCTAGAGAGATCCAGCCAATCATCTCCTTCCGTTTCATGCTGCGCTTGTTGTAGACCGACAGGATGAGCGTGACGTCGGAGAGCTGGAACAGAGCTACTTGGAACACAAAGGTCTCCTTGTAGGTGGGGTTGGGTTGGCCTCGGCAAATGGACGTCTTGCACTTGGACATCTCTTGACCCATTGAGTTCAGTAGAGTCAGCTTTACGTATGTGTCTGAAACAGGATGAAACAGGATGTCAATCAGAGAACATTTGGGATCAAATCAGTCAAGAAGACTAAACTTTCCTCAGCACTTCCTTACAAAAATTTTCCTAATCAGTATTTTGATTTTGTTTTCCAGTAAAAATGTCTTTTAAATATTCAAATATATTTTTGTTAATATAAATTTCAATATCAAGTCTATTATTAAGAAACAAATAATATAATATAATATAATATAATATAATATAATATAATGCAATTATTTCTTTTTACCCAATTTTTTTTAATGGTAAATCTCACAGAGTTTTGTAAAGAACAAGATAAAGAAACAGTTATAGAAAATAAATATATCTTAAGGCAGTTTAGACATTTTTTACTGCAAAACTGCACACAAAGACAAAAATACACATTTGAATGGAAAATCAAAAATACAGTATAAATAATAATAATAAAAAAAAATAATAACAGTTTTCAGCTGGGAGAAATAAATCACAAAAAGATAATACTATTACAAAAATTGTAGGTTCGGAAGTTGGGACGTTAAATTAAGTAACAGGATATAGCATTGTGGTACAGTTCCTCTGCCAGCATGGAGGTTTTCAACACAACGTTTCCAGCATGGCAACGCTTCCATCTCTCAATTTATCTGAAAAGCAATTGATTATTCCATTCATTAATACAGGATGAAATTTATTGGCTGAAAATGGGCCATTCAGGTTTTTTTTGCATTAACGCTCGGCACGAATCAATGCTCACTGATTAATAATTGAGTCCCGCATCACTCCTCTGTCTTCTCCTTTGAGAACCTTTTGAACTGCGACTCTACAGATGCATTCAGAGCAGACTCTGCCGTAGCTCCAGGCCTTTCACCAGGTTTAATTCAGAGCGCAGTTGAACTCCTCTGAGCGTGCTTTCTGCTGCCCTGCCTGAATACACTACAGTACAACAGACGTTGGTATTCTCTGTGTCTTTGTGTCAGGGCGACGCTTGTGTTCCACGAGTCATCGAGTGCGGGCTTCCTGTGGAGTTATCCTGCTGCGTTTTCAAGAAAATGTTTCACTCTCCTCTATTTTTCCAACTAATAGAAGAGCCGAGCTAAAGCAGCGCTGATTTCAGAGATGGGAACACAGACTCGTACCTGACACTGAGGAAATCATCTCCAGCTCCTCGAGCTGAATGTGAAAGGATTTCATTAACGGTTGAGAGGGTTGATTAGACTCTGTGATGCAGTTATTCAGAAATCTGAACACTTCCATCACAGCCATAGAAATCAACTTCTAGTAGTCTACATTATGTCCCATTGCCTAAAATCCTGGTCATCTGAATTGCTAAAGTTATTTATAGACAATTGCTTTCATATTTTTGCACTAGGATTACATATATCTTCTGTATATTTTCCTTTTGCAGTTTTTGTATCCCAAATATGACGATGCCCTTGCAATGCATCTACTACCCAAAATATAAAAGCTATTATATATTTTAAAATATGATTATATATAATATATTTTAAAACCTTTATATATATATATATTGCATGTAAATACATGTAAAAAGAGTAAAAAACACATACCATGTTAAAGACTAATTTATATTTCATAAAAATCATATTAATGAAGAAAGATAGAAAGATCACAAACTATTTACATAATTGTTGTCACTGAAATAAAGCCAAAACAAAATATTAAAATAATATCTAAAATATTTAAAATATAAAATAATAATAACTGAAAAAGAAAAAGGAATCAGGAAAAAAATAAAAATAAAAAAGTGTTTTAAACATATTTAATTAATATCTTAAGTTAGCAGTGAGAGCCCCAAAAATATATTTTGTTGAAAAAAATCAAAAAATTTTCCACAGTCTCCAAACACAGAAGAACCACTCACATGGCAACAAGTCTACAAAGATTTCTACATCTTTCTGGCAACTACCAGTCACACGACTTCAAATGATCCAAGCAAATGATCTATTAAATGTATTTAAAAAAATCCAAACATTAAAGAAAAAGACACATGGTTAGGGGACGCATGCAAACATCACTATAGAGGACAGAAAATAACAGCATACCATCCAACATAACGTCTAAAATAACAGCGTTTTAACCTTCTCCATGGATGAAGACTGAATGGATAACATCTTTCAAATGTTTTCTGAATCTTCCTTCTGTATTGAGTTTTACACTAATTCAAACCTTTTACACTGCTCAAACCTTCAGCATCCATGTAGAAGTGTTCGCCAGTCTAACACCAAGGATCGATAATGAAGAGAGGAAGCGTGAAAACAGAAAGATGGATGAACAGCGTCCGATGCTGATAAAGGTAGCCACATAAAACTCACCTCGGATTATGTACACCTGCCCACCTATCAAGTGCTTTAGACAACAGAACAAACCGTCTGACAACAGGACAGGAGTGACAGCAAGAGCAGAGGGGATGGGCAGACATCAGGGAGAAAGAGAGAGAATATCAACAACAGCAGGAGAAAAAGAGCAGGTCAAAAGGTCTGAAGGTCCAATGACATCACATTAGGTCAGATGTAACGTGTTCATAAAGCACACTGCATCACTTCAGGTTAAGGGTCAACGCATAAGAGAAACATGCAGCCTTCATCACGTTTCATAACGCTATCTGAAACTATAGTGTGAATGTCGTTTCATGACATGATGGTATTTATGAGCAGTTATGAGTGCTTTCTGAAGGCTCTTATATTGCGCTCTTTGACTGAAGTGTGACGGAAGCTTTGGGAAGGTTAGGAGGTCATTTAAAGCAGCGTTTATCAGAAGGGTGATGGGAAATTATGGAGAGACAAAGAAAGAGGGAGCACCTTTGGAGGTCAAAGGTGAGAGGTGGCACTTTGATCCTGCAAACTTTATATAAGATGATACAGGAAATGCAAGACTGATCTGATGGTGGAATGGCTATCTAAAGCAATCACGTTAAACAGCTTTTGGACTCACTGGGAGGTTTATTTGCTGCCAGGTTTTTAAAGTGGCTTCCTTTGATGACCTCCACAGAGAGACGTCCTGTAGTGGCGTTGTACACAAGGCCCAGCAGGATCTCTGGAGCTGACCCCTGACCAGCAGACGGGAACGACGAGGCTGTCTCGCTGCACGATACGTCTGACACGCTTGCCTGAGAGTCACTGCCCTGGGACACACACATAATCTTTGGTTAACTTTTCATTTTAGAAATATATAATTATTTATATGTATAATTATAATTTATATATATATATATATATATATATATATAAATTATAATTATATATATCATTTGTATCTCTCTCTCTCTCTCTCTCTCATATATCTCTATATATATATATATATATATATATATATATAAAAATAAATACAATACTCTACATAAATATATATACTGTATATATACACACTTCAATATACAGTAATATTATGTGTGTGTGTTGAAAAAAACATTTATTAAATTAGAAAGAAGCATTTTAGTAGTTCATAACTTTTGGACATCACATTTGATCACACTCACAGGTATGTTGCAGTAGGGGTCCAGTATGATGGGGACTGACATCTTGCCCTGCAGGTTGAGTTTGGTGAGGTAGAACACCTTCTCTCCGAGAGCCTTCTCCTTCTTCATCCTGCGGATGCTGTACAAGCGGAACCGGACGGCGTAGTTCCCGATCATCTCCGACTCGATATGGCTGAAGTGAAATGTCTCTGTGAAGACGGGGCAGGGGCCACGCTGGATGATGGTTTTGGCCTTCTGTTTTTTGGTGGGCAGCAGCACCAGATGCACCTGCCAGGAGATGTTACCCATGCGTTTGAGAGAAGGAATGTCCGTCAGCGCCGTTATCGTGACGGACAGACGCTGGTCAGACGAATCGTAGTCAAAGATGACGTCGAGAGTTCCATATTGAGCGAGAGGCTCAGGGTCGTAACCTTTGGGAAGCTGAGCCGCTGATCCACGTGCAGACAGATTCTGCAGAGATGATTGAAAAAGGAAGAGATTTAGAGGGAGTAACAGTTACCATCTGAGACTCGAGGTAGTGCATGGTAAGTAGATTAATATGGTACCTGTGCAGGAGTTTACATTTTTATGAGCTCTTATATGACTGCTTTAATACTAAAAACAGACAGTTATGACAAATTCCATGATGGATGAAGATATTTTCAATGACTGATGGCTAGGATTTTTATTGCTACCATTCATATATCAAAGTTAGACAGAGGATGTGGCTCAGTACGTTCAGTGCTGCATCACACTGCTGTAAACATATCAATTATTACGGAGGTGTCTACAGCACATGCATATTAAATTATGAAGCCATTAGTGCATGCATCTGTGTTTGTATGAATGTGATGTCAAGGTTATGAAACCATTAAAGTACTTTAGCTAATTACACGTGACAGCAATGCCCTAAAAACTGAGAGGTAAACTAAACTAATAAAGACCAATCAAAATGAGCTTCTCACAATAAAACAGTTTGGAAGTTTTTAAATTACTGTCTTTTTAAATTGAGGGAATTTTGAATATAGCTTACAAAAAAGGACTTGAATCTTGGATATTTCAGTTGCCAAATGAATTTAGCCCATATCACTGTGGCAGAGAACAGAGAATCACCATTTACATATCTAAATTTGCTCAGTCCAAATACACAGATCATTTGAAAATCCATTCACCATTACTTGCCCTCATATCTGTCAAAAAAAAGAAAAAGAAAAAAAAAAGAATATATATTCTAGAATCTTGTTTCTAAAATATATATATACACACACACACATTTATCAAAATACAGTAGGCTACTATTGTGAAATACTATTACAATTAAAACAGGAAATAAATAAATATATAAATATATATTTGGCAAAGCTGAATTTTCAATAGTCATTACTTCAGTTTTCAGTGTCACATGATCCATCAAAAATCATTTTAATATGCTGATTTGGTGCTCAAAGGACATTTGTTATTATTATTATCAGTGTTCATAATAATATTATTATTTAAATATTATTTGAAACTATGCTACATTTGAAACCATGATACATTTTTTCAGGACTATTTGTGACCCTGGACCACAAAACCAGTCATAAAAACATCATATCTGGTAACGAGGGACTTTCATCTTGGCAGTAAGTGATTTTGTATATTCAGATTTCTTTGCTGAAACACACACCTCTGGGCTGAGCACAGCAGTGCTGTCACTGGGTACATCTTCTTCATAGCCCTTGTTAAGAAAACTCTCTGTTTCCTGTGCTCCGCTGACCTCACTTGGACATTTTCCATAGCTGTGTCTGGGGCTCTCGCTCCCATGGGAAAGGTCACATTTGGCATCGCCCAGGTCCGAGGGTGTGCACGACATGCGTGGCGACCCATTCTCATCCTGATAGGGTGGAGGCTGCAGCTCATCCAATGGTGGAGTCCGTCTCATCCGCTGGATACAGTTTACTGATGTGGAGCAAAGTGAGAGAGATGCATTTAGTGCCATTTAGCTCAATGTTCTCAAGCAATATGAAAAAGCAAAAAAGTGTGATGCGAAATGGCAGATATCATCTTTAATTTCTTAGAAAGTTCATTAATTGGAGTGAAAGTAACTCTGCACAAGGGCAGAATGAAGCAGGATTGTGATCTCAGTAACTCAATATAATTCATTCTCACATGAGACTGAAGCTGCAGCCTTTGTGTTTTTACGAGACTAGCACAGTATCTACTAGGCTTGTAATTTATGATACAATTTGTTATATGGCATTCAAAGCTCTGTAACCCTAAGCTGTGTAGTAAGAATATCCCTTACACCTGCATCTTCATAAATCGTTCAGTTGTCCTCCAGGAGCTACAGATCACTGTGCATGTCTATGTGCATGATTAAATAAAACAAATCAGTGTGTTTCATCATTTCAAATGCAGAAAATGAAGAAAATTAGAGGATATGCTGATTCTGCTAGCGGCTCTGTGAGACTCTGAAATTGAGATGAATGGCAAAACGTGGCCTGATTTACCTGCATTCACCCTACAAGTTAAACTGCTCTGTAAAGAGAATGAACCAAGTGGCTGTTGCCATAGTAACATGCTGCTGGTCAGGACAGGAAGATTTAGCGATCTCATAAATACAGTGCATTCTCTCTCTCTCTCTCACACACACACACACACGCTTCTGTTGGAGTGTGGCTGGGGTAACTGGTTCTGACTATTGGGAAGAGACATTGCTGATGCTGTGAATTTTCAAGTGGGGGATTAGTTATCCACTTTCTCTAAACTCCCTCACTTCCTAGATATTAGTTCTCAGTAATAATATTTTTCATTATTTCTCATTCAATATATCTTTTGTTACTAATTGGATTATTAGGAATAATAGTTGAAAACTGTAATAATAATAATAATAATAATAATAATAAATAATAATAGAGGTCATATATATATATATATATATATATATGTAGAATAATAATGATAAAGCATTATTATTATTATTATATTTCCAAGTTTCAAATTATGCTGATAATACAATTTGTAATAAAAAGATTAATTATTGTTATTATTTGCAAACAACATCATCACCATATTCAAGTAAGGGATCCGCACTCACTTAACCTTCTTAATCACTTTCAATTTATTTTAATTTTGCAACAGAGCAAACAATCAGACGTTTCAGCAGTAAGCCTTCTTCAGTGAATCAAACAACAGCAACAACAACAACAACATTTATTATTACTAACAACAAAAACAACAACTGATTTTGCAGCTTAACTTTTCAAATTATTATGCTTATAATACATTTTGTAATAGAAATGATTAAACTACTATTATTGTTATTAATCTATTTCCCAGTTTCAAATTATGCTGCTAATAAAAATTGTAATAAATCTTTTATTGTTATTATTTGTAAACAACTTTAATTATGAAATAAATAATAATAATAATAATAATAATTATTATTATTATTATTGTTATAAAAGTTAAGTTATAATTACTAACAAAAATAATAAACAGTTTTTGCAGTTTAACTTTTCAAATTATTAATATTATTAATAATGCTTTAATGACAGCATGCACTTGAGCTGATTATGTAAATCCAAATGCTGACGCATGTTCTCCAGCATGATTTAAGAATGATTCAAAGATCTTGTGATTCAATGAAAGCAAGAACATCTGAAGTTCACATGATCAATGTCACAAATTTACTTATGACCTAGAAATAGAGCAGAATCAGAAATATTACTTCTTCATTTTACATCACAACATTTCTTTGTTTTAAACATTTCATAACCCGAAAACAGAAGCATCAAGATATGACAGTACAAAAGATGGCAACTCGGAATCAAAATTCACTTTTAATGAGGATGGAGGAAAGAAACATCACTATGATTACGATGACGGAGGAGCACGTCCGCTCGCCTTCTGTGCCTCAATGCTGAATGACATTTTTGATCATAAACACTGCAGCATTTTCAACCTCCGGCTATGAACAAGAGCAAGAGAGATGTCTGTCTGTGTGTATGAGAGAGTGTGCCTATATCTCAATGATGTTTTGATCAACTCTCATGTCAGACATCTCTCATGTTTCAGTTTGATCTGAATGCCAGAATATATGCTATAGCTATAAAATCCAGTATCATCAGGACTTCACTGAGCGATTAGTAAAATGACATTTACGGCTCAGTTAACTTGATTTTCAAGTTAACAAACACTCGGCTCACTTGTTATGTATGAGTGTACGAATGTCGGTATGTCTGCACAATATGATTTTGTGAGTGTTTTTTATGTGTTTGTGAGCAGTCAAGCAATATGAGTGTGTATATGTAAATGTGTGTGTGTGTTAGCTCTTCATGTATTATACAGATGGCCTGAGGCTACAGCCTCTCCTGCCTCCAGGAAAACAGCTCACGAGAAAAGCATGCAGCTCTATCTGTCTCTCTGTGCAGTAGTTCACAGAAACAGAGAGGGAAATCAGAGAGACATATTCACCAGCTTCCTGCTTTTTTCTTTCTGACAGCCCTTCCCTTTGACACATTTTCATTCTTTTGCTTCATAGCCCTCTGTAATCTCTCTACTCTGTTAACTGGAGTATCTGCAATGATTTCAGCAGAAATTGCAGACAACTGAAACAGGCAATTGGAAGTACAAAAATGATCTTACAGCCCTGTATCTGTTGGATATAAAAGCAGAGACCATCATCTTCATCCAAAACACAGAATAACATGATAATCTCCTTTTCCGTAAGAAGCAGAACAGAGCCAAGAACTCTCTTACTCTGTTTTCTCATCTTTCTTTATACTGTAGTTGTGTGAGTTAAACTAGTGTGTGGTGGAAGAGAGTGTGTTTGTTTATAAGAAAGGAGAAAAAGTTTGTTCTGGCTTCTTACACAAAAATGTGTTCTTCCAGAACTGTCCTAATTCATTTGATATCTCATGATCTAAACTCTTTGCTCTCTGTAAGAATCAATCCTGCCAGAGAAAGAGCAACCCGCAGTCATTTTTATTGAAAACAGATTTCATTCAGATTTTCTACAGTGTCTGTTGCTGACTGTTCTTAAAAAAAAACAAAAAACAAAAAAAAACTGAGTGAAGCCAAAATTCCAGTGAAAAACAAACATCCCCAAGCAGAAGATAAGTAGTTGAGCAGCGCCATCTAGTGTAATGGAAAAGCATGATTTTATTTGGGTTTCATTCTATTTGCATTGGCCAGTCATCACAGATGCCAAATCATACATATCATACACAAATCATACTTACACATCACACTATTGTTCAAAATTTTAGGGTCAGTGCGATTTTTTTTTTTTTGAAAGAAATCAATACTTTTATTCAGCAAGGGCACATTACATTGATCAAAAGAGACATTAAAAACATGAAATGTTTCTTGAATATCAAATCAACATATTAGAATGATTTCTGAAGGATCATGTGACACTAAAGACTGGAGTAAATTCAGATTTCCCATCATATTTTAAAATATTTTCAAACAGAAAGCAGGTATTTTAAATTGTACTAGTATTTCACAACATTACTGTTTTTTTTAACTGTATTTTTGATCAAATAAATGCAGCCTTGGTGAGCAGAAGAAACGTCTTTCAAAAACCATGAACAAATCTTAGACCCCAAACATTTAGGAACCCATTTTAGCACACAGAGTTTCCTATTCGTCCATGGCATACATAATTTTGAATGAAAAGTAATAACCCCTCAAAGAAAACAAAAACAAACAAAAAAACCCCCCCAAAAAACCACCCAATTACTCTCCCCTTTCACCATGAGCATTAAACTCCACTTTCATCACACATAAATGTCTCATGAAAGCAGTTTTTTGTGTGAGGTGTAAATTTACCATCATCTGCTGAGGCCTCGCTGCTGTAGCCATCATATTCAGCCGCTAGTGGGCAGTATTTCTGCCGTGTGTCCCAGCCATAGCCCTTCTGGTGGCTTGAGTTAGTCCCCGCTGAACCACCCCGGAGACCCTGCGATCGAGACACGGCCTCCTGGTACTGGCCAATCACCTCATCATCACTGTCTGACGACGAGCAGTGATAGTCTGCATTCACATAGCTCTTATCTGAGACAAAGAAAACAACGAAAGAAAGGGGGACAATTTAAAAACAACATGAACAATGCGTCAAATGTTCTCCTCCTTTTCTCAACAACCTATTTAAAGATTGTAGCGCTGGTATGTCACCAAATAAAGGTAACAAAAGAAGAGAAAATGTGCAATAAAATAATGACTCTATAAATATACTTTTGTAATAAAGATGATAGAAAAGTGCAATAACTGTATAAAGATCTATATATAATATGTCATTTAAATTCCTAAACTAGGGGAATTCAATCAATAAAAAACTCTTCATGTATATTATGTTACAGATAATGTATATCCTCATGCCTGTTGAGCATTTCTGTAACATTGCCATACCACAAACCCCACAGATTTTTAACTCTAATCTTCAGCACAAACACTAGAGGGCGATATAGTTTAACAATTAAAAACATTCTCACATAATAATCATTCAGGTAATACAGTCATATTATTTTAGCCAAAATATAAATAAACATCTGTGGAAATTTGATGTTTTAGAGGCCAAGAATGGCAGTGACATGCATTAATAATTTATGCTAAAGAAGGAAAACTAAATACCCTGTATTTTTTACACAGAAAGAGGAATAAGAGACGGAGAAAAGCATGAAATAGAGATACATATTAGGTATCAGCAACCGCAGAGAGTTCAAGTCTTCTCATATAGATAAAAAGGAGGGAAAGCGAAGCAGCATTTTGACCGCAGCAAAGATCATTCCCACCAGATGAAGAGATCAGACAGACCCAGATCAGTTTGAAAGAGTCCAGTTGGACTTTAAAAAAAGAAAAAGTGGTGGCTCCCTTTTTTAGACAGTCATCCAGTGAATTTCAGATAACTGAGGGAAAAGTCAGCAGCCTTATCCTCTCACCTTCAGCAGGTCTCTCACTATTACTAGATTTCTTCTCCTCACAACCATCTGCTGGGCTTCTAGTTCTTTCTTTAACACAGGATCCATTTTGTTGTAGTACGGAAGGTGAATCAGCAGCATTTTGCGCTTTGAACTTTTCTTTCAGAGTGTCAGGATTCTGTGAGAGGTCGCTTTCTGTAGAGAAAGTCTCAGTGAACAGCAGAGAACCGGTGTCGTGGCCTATAGTCTGAGGCTCAGGGTCCTTCACTAGGCCACATGCAGCCTGGGTCTGGATTTCAGCCCTACCCAGAAAAGGATCTCTTTCCTGGGCCTGCCGTGCTGCAGCCTCCTTCTCTTCCGCCTCTTTCTTACGAATCCTCTTCAGCTCCTCGGCCTGGACTTTGTGGATGATGGTGTTGACATGCTCAGCGAGTTCTCCGCTCACCGTGAATGTGACATCACTCAGTGCATAAGCCAGGTCATCAACCTTTTCTGACACCGATTCCAACACGGCAGACATGGAGGGCAGACTTTGCTGGAAGTTCTTAAAAAATGCCATGCTGCCATGCAGGTTTGATCGGTCAATTTATGATGAATATATGTCTGGACATTGGATCATGTAGAGTGCTCAAAATCTACAGTTAAAAACTACTTCAAATGGCAAAAACATTTTAAACAAAAATGATCTGAGCACCTAAAAGAAAAAAAAGAAATGAAAAAGGAAACAAATCATCTTTAAATAACACTAAATTTCCATATTTATAAACTCATGATTCATAAAGCAGTTAAATTACAGGACATAAATTCTCCTAGGAGGTGAGATATCCCAGCATGCTCTGACTCAAACAACTGCTTCACAGGTGAGGCAAGTCAGAGAGGTCAAATCTCACATCATCATGACAGTAATTTATGCTTTTTCAAAATCAGCCACAAACCACACACAGACTCAAAGCAGGAATGAGCCAAATTGCCTTTGAGCACAATCAGATGTGCGTATGTTCCGATGTATAATTGTAATTATGTATAATGATTGTAGTTTATGCAGCTGTAATATATGCAGCAGATGGTTCAGGGAACCACAGACACCAGGTTCAGAGTTTTCGTCCAGCAAATTTACTCTACTAGAGTCTGATAAATTTGGCCGCAAACATAAGTAGATGCTCCCCTGAGACAGAGGGCAAAGGAGTTCTCTTGATATTTTTTTTAGACAGAGAATGCCACAAGGGAGCTCCTTTCTGGCAGGGTGTAAGGTTGAATATCCTCTGTCATAACTGTGCTGAAGAGGGTGTCCTGCTTTTTGGCTTAATACATAAATGACCTCACATTCACTTTGACTGTGACAGAGGAATCATGGCCAGCATCCCTGCAGGACGTCGGAGCAGAGACACGAAAAACTGCCAGTCTGACATTACCCTCGACTGCACATACAGACATACAGCACAGCAAGACACTAAATGACTACAGATGACATTACAAACCACCACAGTCAGTGAACATTTACACTTTTAATCATTTTACACAATTAATAGTGAACAGTTACTATTACATATTTATCATTGTACCAATGCTGGGGATACTACTTTTGTCAAGATATGAGTTATTGATGTAGTTAAACTACAGTCAAATAAAATATAAAAGTGTAAAAATTAAATTATAAATAAATATACTAAATATACTAAATATATATATATATATATATATATATATAGTTTAAAGGTTTGGGCCAGAAACAAAGAAAGATACCAATACTGAAAGGATTAATACTGCAACAATGTGCATTAAATTGTTCAAAAGTGACAGTAATAACTTTCTCAAATAAATTGTTCTTTTGAACTTTGTTTTCATGAAAGAATCCTGATCATGGTTTCCACAAAAATATTAAGCTACTGTCTTCAACATTGATAAATATAATAATATAAGAATAATAAGAAATGTTTAAGCAGCAAATGAGTATATCAGAATGATTTCGGAAGGATCATGTGACACGATTGACATTACAGGATTACATTTAAAAAATTATTAAATAAAAAAAACTTATTTTAAATCTTAATATTTCACAGTATTACTGATTATACTGTATTTTTGGTCAAATAAATGCAGCCTTGAGCATTAGAGACTTTAAGAAACATTAAACTATCTTACAGGACCTGAACTTTTGAAAGGATCGGTAATATAAATTGTAATGTTCATTGCAGTTTATATTCACATTTCAGCATTGTTTTGTTCTGCTGTTCATGCAACCCTACCTAAACAAACATGCTGTTTTATATCACAACTTGCCAGTTAATGACGAACCACTGCACTATGCTACAAATTTACAATTTCATGTTTAGTACACAGCCATGTTTATTGTGCTTTGTCATAGGCTCACCGGGTCAAATAAGTGCAAACATACTTATCCAGTAAATGTCATTCTGATTATGCCACTGATTCTGATGCTGAGCAGAGTTATGTAAAGCACTGTGTGTGGGCAGCTCAGTGATGCCTGGTTCCAGAACCTGTCTGTAGGATGTATGTGTGTGTGTGTGTGTGTGTGTGGGTGGGCATCAAGTGCCCCTGTCAACAGTATAAGTGTGTAGGTGTGATTGAGTGCTTTATGGTTTAAACAAAAGATAGTTGTGTATAAATGTGCATAGTTCATTGAGTTTATTCAAGCCAGTTTTATTGTGTGAGTGTGTATGTGCATATATATTGACAATGTAGATGTTTGATCCTGAGTGTGTTTGGATTTCAGCCCAGATTTTCTCTCGGGATGTTACATGATCCGTTCGTTCATTTTCACACACACACACACACATTCGTCACACGTACTATTGATCTAATAATTGGCCAGTGGCATCTGTCCCCCCCCCCCCCCGATCAACGTCCGGCACTAAAGATCACAAGCTGATCAACTCGGCACGTCACCGTGCCTGACAGACAAACAGGAAGCAGTGTGTAGCATATCCCAGAATTCCACACCACCAAAATCGTCTCTAAGAAACCTCTCCATCGCCTAAGTGGTGCTAATTAAGCTCTGTTAGTAATTCTCACAGACTCTGATCTGGAGCTTAGCAGATAATTACCTCTCTGGAGACTATCACACAGTGTTTGGGAATTTGGATTCATGTTATGCTGGACCTCTCAGCTTCAAAAACACCACGATTTGGTCTCAGTCATCACAGAATGTTATGAAGTTATTTTACTCAAAGAAATAAATCATGTTGTCTTTTATGAATGGCCACTACTGTGCTAAAAATACCAGTGTGAAGAGTTCAAAACACTGTTGCTCAATCCAGCTCAATTAAACGTTTACAGATGGGATGGAAATCCATACTGTACATCCGGCATTTCTGTTTCTCTTCATCATTAATACTAAACCTCAACCAATTCACCAGGAATAAAAATCAATACTCATTTTAGAACTAATAATATCTGCAGGTACAAAACAAAAACCTTCTTTTACAGTGACCCTAAAAAGTATTTTGTACACTTCTAGATACTCAGGTCACGTTAAAAATGTCTGTACACAAAGCACTGAAATTGGCTGAAATTTCTTTTTTCAGTTTCCCTCAAATTTACACAGGTGTCGGAGCAGGTCAAGTTCAAAATATACTACAGTTCAAAAGTATGGGGGTGGTAGGAATTTTTTTTTTTTACAATGTTTTTGAAAGTCTCTTATGCTGAAAGTTAAAAAAAAAAACATTAACTGTATTTAACATTATAAATATCTTTCCTGTCACTTTAGATCAAATAATAAAAAAATAAACATTGATTTTTTTTAAATTACTGTCCCCAAATGTTTGAACAGTAGTGTATATAATTCATTATATATTATAAATTATAAATACGGCTCAAGTGTCCGAATACAGGGGTCACTGTACTGGATATTATACACACACAATTGCAGAAAAACAGCGACAAACCTGCTGGCTCTGTGCTTTTTCTGTACTGGTCAAGGCTGGACAGTTGGTTGGCACTCTCAAGGGATAGTTTGTTATTGAGGTAAAGAAAGAGTACAATCACAAGAAAGATGAACACACCAATGCCAGACAGGAACCCCAGAGCCTCAGGAGACACTGCGGAGAGAAAGAGAGAAATTTATTTATTACTCCAATAATAAGGTACATTGAAAATAAGATGAAATAAGACAGAATAATTTCTGTGACTTTTTCATGATCTTTCCATTACTGTTTGATGATCAGCATTCAAATTTGGATTTCAAACCAAATTGGGTTTCCAGTACTTTTTACTTTCCTTGAATGTCCAGTTCTGGAAATTCAAATGTTGAAATATGTTTTGTGTGACAGTGAGAACATATTCATATTATTCAGTACTTTGTCTTTTAAAGCAGATTTCTACTTGATCCAGGATCAGTGAATCAATCACAGATCAGTCTGAGCAGCACTTAAAAATAAAGAGAAAGGCTTTAGTCTAGTCTAGACATTACTGAGAGAAAGAGACCAGCCATGCAGAAACAGAGCAAGATGAAATGTTCACAGTGGGTGCAAAGGGTTTAACCTGATCACCTTCCTTCACTCATCAAAAACCACAGAGATGATAGAATGTAACTTCAAGACTATCTGCTAGTATCTCAGGATGACAGAGAAATGACCCAGTTCCAGATGGTTGGTTTCCCACTTAGGGAAGAAATAAACTTAGTAGCGATGATTTCTGCACCGAACTGAATCACAGTTTTCTGTGAGTGTGAATTTGACTCCAAAGTTCCACACACACCCATTCTGCAAGAGTAAGTGTGAATTATTCACACAAATTATGCAATGCGATTCTGTTCCATCAGCCTCTCTGTCCCACAGGGTCTGATAGGAACAGAGTTAAATATTAAAAAGAGAAATCCTTCTATTTTAAATCACTTTAAATCACTATTACGGCTATCTAGAATATGATATCTAGAATATCACTCTGTGCTTATTCCCCCTTGGAATTCAAACTAAAATCTATGTTATCTCTAGGGTGCTGGTTAAAAGTTACAATGAGCTTCAAATGTGTCACTGGTAGAAACTATACAAAATATTATTATGGCTGTGAAGTCAGGGGTAACTCTAATGGTTAAGGCTAATAAATCATACTACAACAGATTTATTGATGATAAGAATTAATTCTGAAATGTTGGCAAAGGCCAATCAGGGTAAGATGAGGTCAAAAGTCATTATGCCAGGGTCACTGCTTTGCCGGAATGGCCAGAATCCATAATGTTCCATTAGAGAGTGTGAAAAAATAAAATAAAAGAATGTTCCAGGGAAAGATCTTTGTTACATAACAGCAGCTCTTAACCATGGCAACAGAGTTCCTGCTGTCACTGAACTTGTTTAGCCAGTTAACTGCGTAATCTAGCTAGCTGCTGCTGTTTTTAGCACGCAACAGGGCGTCACAACACAGGACATACAATGGCCAAATGCAAATGATGATGCTCTTTTGTCATGGTGGACACTGTGAAGAGACAGACATTATTAAAGTACCATAATTAGCTAAATTCTTGAGAAAACAGCAAACTTTGTGAACCTGGTGTCTGTTGTTTGTTTAGCCTAGTCATGTGCACAACACATTTGTGTGCATGCAACGGTAATGTAGTGGGCTGATGGAAATTTGAAATCTAATTTTCTTTGATGTTTGCCACAGTGCTTCCTGACATCTAAACAATTACAAACTGCGGTAAGACATCAACAACATAAGAGAACAATAACAACAGGATAAATTATTATATACTGTAGCACTGGTATATGACTCACAGATTTACAACAGATACAAGACTCATAAACAACCTAAAATATACAATAACTGCTACGCAAAAAGACACTTCATTAATTTCTATGCCTGTTTCTGAATGTAGGCAATGAGTTAATACAGTGTTTGAGGTGATTCTGGTCAAACAAAAACTTATAAAACAGCTCTCTCTCCATCTGCTATTTTTAGTAATGCTAATTGATTTACAGCCTGTGTGTTTCCTGATCAATGCAATGAAAACATTTCCCTCATAACCCACTTGCCTCCTCTTCCCCCTCATGTTTCCTCTTTCTGTTCTGTCATTTATAATTATTTCCGGTTTCTGTTCTTTCATGTTCTACTTGAAATATCCTTAAATCACTGTAAGGTGCATTTAACCATCTTGCACATGGAAAAAATCCGTTAGTCACAAGCCTTCTGAAAGTCCTGCAGTCAGATGCCAATTTAGTCAAAGAGCCCTGAGTCACAGACATCAGTAACAGGACAAAATAATCCACTGTACTCAGAGTTCTCCCTGTCAGTCTTCACACACTTACAGAGGGGAGGTGACAGGAGAAACAGACAGCGTTCGGTATGGCTCAGTACTCAAAGAAGGAACACTTACAGTAGGCTTTTCAAACCTGTACAGTTTTAAAGGAACCGTTGAAAATAAAAATGTCATTCTAAAACAGAATGACTTCTTTTCTGCTGTAGACAAAAAAATGAGGAATTCTTAAAGTTAAGCTGGATGCTGTTTCCCATGAAGTTACAATGAACAGAGACTTTTGAAAAATTGTGAATCAATTTTGAATAAACAGTAAATAAATGTAAAGAATATGTACAATACCATTCAAAAATTTGGAGTTGGTTAGATTTTTAGTCTTCAGTGTCATGATCCTTCAGAAATCAGTCTAATATGCTGATTTGGCATAACTGTCTTTATTGTAAATTGTAACATTATAAATTTTACTGATCAATACATCCTTGTTCAATTAGTTTTCTTTTAAAAACATTTTAATGTTTTTAAATTTCTTTTAAAAAACACTTTTACATGATTTTTGGGTGAACTATTCAAAACCCTTTAAAAACTGCACATAACAGTAACAATATGATTTAATGCTGTTTTATTGGACCAATAAAAATTATGATGACTACATAAATCTACTGTAGCTATCCAGTATCCTTGAAAATCAGAGGAAATTGCAAATCAATGGGGCTGAAAAAAATTACAATTGGGTGAAAAAGAAAGAAAGAAAGAAAGAAAGAAAGAAAGAAAAAGAAAGAAAGAAAGAAAAGAAAGACTGCACACCTGTTGCACAATGCAGAACTGCATTTCTGATGTAAATCCAGGTCAACAGACAGAAAATCACCAGAGCCAGGACAGAATCTGGGCCAGAGAAAAGTACAGCTGGACAGAACAGGTGCATCTGGAGTAAAGACACTGCTGAGCCATTCAAACCAAAGAAAGCAGGCCAAGGAGGAGAGAAACTCAAACTACACTACATCTTACCCTTAAAACACCCAAAACAATGAGTGACCACATCTACCTCAAATAAATCTGTTCAAAACAATGCATGCACTTCTTTAATGTGACGTCAGAGATAGTTTGTGTATAGCAATGATTCAAATAACCATCTTCGCGCATCTTTTTATGGTAGATTATTATCATATTATTATAGCTAGAATTTGTTGTCTTCTTAGATACTGTTGGCTGGTTCTGTTGTCATAGAAACAGGTAAAAGCATGTCAGGATACTTAGCCACCTCTGAATTACAAAATACTACAGACACAAAAACACACAAAAAACATTGCACACTGTTGTAAACTCCCACATAACAACAGACCATAAGTGCTCTCAGAGGCCCACGCACACGCCCTCAGTCATAACACCCTCACACACACACACACACACACACAAAAACATAGACAAGAGTACACTCATAGAGAGATATTCTGCAGTGTAATCTGAAACACAACCATATATGTCTGCTAAATGATGCTACAAACACACACACACACACACACACACACACACACACACACACACACACACAATGTAGTCATACTTGAATAGAGAGGGAGCAGGCAGCACCTCCATTACCAGATTTTATAGGCCTCATAAACAGCTCTGCTTTTGAAGGACATTAAAATATCATCAAGCAATGGGCCAGCAGGATTTAACATTAGTCTGCTTAAACTTAAAGTGTTTTCATTATAAAACAGCACTAATGTGTAGTTTCTGCAGAGCTGTTCCTCTTTTTCCTCTCATGCCGCTTTCTGTCATTCTCATTATGCCAAACTGTCATGTCTCTCTCCTTCTTTTCCCTGTGCAGTTCATGTTAAGCTAATTCAGCTAACTACAGTAGCTATAAAAATGCAGTTTGAGGTAATTTAATACTCTTTTTTTAAAAAACACAGGATAATTGGATATAGCGATATATCATGCACAGTTTATGAAATCAAAGTAATATAAACCGATCAATATACCCTAAACACCAATAAAATTAGACACAGCATCATTGCTATATGAAACGACAGCAAGATATAATTATGTGTAATACAATATAATATATCTCATTTTGTAAAATGATTGTAATAAAAATTATGATACCGTATATCATGGCAAAACATAAAATAGGAACTCCAATAACATTTAAAAGAACTGATTCACCAAAATGAAAAGACTTCCCAAAGCTTCATATCATTAGAAGGAGGACAATTTAGGACATATTTGATAATTAGCCTATTGAAATTCACATGGTTGTAAAGCTGTGTTGAAAACAGTAATAGAGCAATTTGTTATGCTATACTGCTACTGGTTGGAAAAGTAACTTGTTACTGGAAAAGCTACTCTAAAACAACTAAACTACTGTCTCACCACAAATACATGTACAGTACTCAAGCTTGTAGCATCTCAACTTTAGTGAGTCACTCCATAACACTCATCTCAGCTATAACCTGTCAGAAAACTAGCATTAGCCACAGCAGGAATGTCCTGTCAACAAACACCTATGACTTTGACTGACAGTGGACAGATGTTGCCTGAGGGGTGTTCAAACTAACACAAACACACACAATACACATTACACACACAGGCGGTGAATAACTTGTCTTCTGAAAGTATTCTTGGACAGCTCAACAGTGATATAAAAACAATGGAATCTCCCTTTATTTATCTAAACATTCACAGTCAGTGCAGATGTGACCACATGTGTAATTTAGACTTGGACAAAAAAAAAAAAAAACACAAATCGCTGGACACTGGTGTGAAGAGTCATGTCTAAATAGGGTCATCAGTACTGATGGGTTCAGCTCTGCAGAGACCCAGTGCTCATCCTGTCCACCTGGACCATGAGACTTTATCACACTGGGACCGCAGATCCTCACTAATGATGTTAAATCTGCCGAGACTGAGCTCTCACTAAACAAGCCAGCAAGCCGATAACAAACAAGACAGCTGGACAAACCCCTGAGGAACTAAGAAACAGCAGCACTATTCAACAAAATGTTTAATGTCTCATCCACTGAAAGCCTTCAGTACATCTAGTTTCTCTCTTGCGCACAATAAAAATATTTCTCGTACACATCGTCTTTATTTTTATACACATTTTAAACACATTACTTCACACACGGTTTGTAATCTTTCTTCTTTTTCACAAGGATAATTAAAGAATCAATCAAACCACGAGAATCTTTCCGAGAGGATAATGGACAAAAAGTTAGGTTTGACAACATACACACTTAGACAACAAAAAGGCAGATGGTAAACACTGAAATATGAAAGCTCAATATAACAGAGACAACAAGGAAAGTGCACAGAAGGTCAAATAATGACACATCAACATAGTCACAAATACATTTAGAAGACAGACGGACAGACAGACATGGACAGGCATGAACAGAGATCAAAACTGTCTCTTTCAGTATGGAAAGCAAAAAAACAAAAACAAAACCCAAACAAAAAAAAATGTCCAGACCAGCCTAAATGTGCCATGTCTGGGTTCAAAGCAGCAGTACAGGACAGGTGGCAGCCATTTTATGTTTAAACTGGCCGCTTACCTTTTCTGATGCAGATAAGCTCATGTACTCCACAATTCCGCTCTCCACCTGCAGAAACAAAGCAACATTTAATGACAAACAATACACACATGCAACAACACATTAAACAGAGACACAAACATAGAAACAGACAGACACTTATAACTGATGCACATGACACTTCAAGACTTTATCACATTGACAAAACACTGGACACTGTAAAACCATGAAATGGATTTCAAAGAAACAATGTGAGATTTGACACAAGAGAAAAATCTTTGTTGATATTTGACACCTTGAATCGGTGCTGTTATTTTTAACTAAAACTAAATTCAAGCAACTAAGCAATTTAAAGGGGACCTATTGTGCAAAAATCACTTTTATAAGGTGTTTGAACACAGCTGTGTGGCCGCAGTGTGTGAAAACAACCAACCTATAATGTTAAAAATCCACCAACTCATTTTTTTAACCAATAAATCCTGAACAGTCTCTCCAAACGAGCTGTTTCAGATTCTCCCTCTGTTCACATCACTGAGGGCAAAAAGAACCTCAGCTCCAGGCAAAGTAAGTATCATGCCTTTGTTTTCCAAATTGCCTTTCTGAAAGAGCTTCTTGGCACTCTGTAAGGCTAATTGCTAAAGCTATCATTGTCTCTGCCTGTTTTCACTGATGCTGCCTTCAAGTGCTACCAGAATGATCTTAAATAGGCATGCGGTAGTTAAAAGTTGCATATGAAAGCAATGTGAGTCGATCGCTTGAACTTGTCAAGCTCATAATCAGAAGTGGGACTTATAAAGTTTGTGATAGCATGAGACCAGCTATGTTGTTATTTTTATCCCGCCGTGCTCCCCGTCTGTGTAATTCATAAACGAGAATTTATTATGCACAGTATAATCAGATGACTGACTTTGAAACCGAGTATATTTTCTGTAAAGATAACAGGCTTGTACTAATAGTAGAATGTTTATTTGCAAAGGCTAGCACTGCTAATGCCGAGCTTGAGCTCTTGAAGCTCCGCCCTCTTCTCCGGGAGCTACGGCTCATTTGCATTTAAAGCAACATACTCAAAATCAGTGCGTTTTGCCTCATACCCTAAAAGTGGCAATTTTAACAAGCTATAAAAATTTATCTTTGGGGTATATTGAGCTAAAACTTCACATATACGCTCTGGGGACATCAGAGACTTATTTTACATCTTGTAAATAGGGGCATAATAGGTTCCCTTTAAAACTGAATGAAAACTGAAAATATAAAAATAATAGCTAATTCAGGATATTAATAAACACTATAATTGTACATAAATAATACTAAAATAAAACTATAAAATAATAAAAATGTAAATAATATAAAAATATATAATTAAAAATCAAATAATTTGCCTTTTCAATGCAAAGTGACAAACAGGGAAAGCATTGCTGTGTTTTTATTGCTATTTGTTGTGAGTAATAAATATTTTAAAGGGCTCTTTACACTGTTTAAGGCATAAGGCCTTCATTGATTGTTTTAATATCTAACAACACTTACAGTCAGGGCTGTGTAGTAACTGATCACATGTAACCTGGATTACATAATCAGATTCCAAATATTAAGTACTTGGAATTAGAGTATATTACATTTTAAAATGCCCATAATCAGGTTATAGTTACTTTTTATGGATTACATGATTACATATTATTCACACAATGGCCATAAATTATTTATAATTTATTGATGCAGTGATTACCACATATTTTGTCAGCCAAACTCCTTAAACAACACATTCACATGTTTTAGTTCTCTGATATCGGTTAATGGTCACATTGACATGCAGGTAAACAAATGAAATATTTCTATTTTTAGTGTTCAAGTGTATAATTTTTATTTTACATTTTTATAATTTAATTAATTATTTGATTTTTATCAACTCACAAACCCACTGCAGTTCTTACATTAAGCATAGTTTGGGAAACCGTGGTGTAATGTAATGCTTAATGCATTTTATGATGTTAATATAAAAAATGGAATATATTTTCTTTCTCTTTGCTTTTTTTTTTAAATAACAGTGTGGTATGTTTAATGGTAAGCTTAAAACAATTTAGATAAAAAAGTAATTTAAAATGAATCTAAAAAGTATAAGAATACATTACCTAAAATGAGTAGCCTACAGTAAATTATGTTACTACAATTTTAATCAGTAATCAGTAACAGACTACAATTTGTAAGTAATCCACATAGCTCTACTTACAGTATTTAAAACATGTTTTTTGGTATCGACCTTCTAATGTGCCCAAGCATCTAACTTTAGCAAGCATAACCTACTGTAAGTCTTTAATATGGCCTGCTAAATAACCTCTCAAAGGTAATGAATTCAAACAGGGATCACTGTTGTATTAATCTGAACTCTGTGCAGTTAAAACTCAGACACACAATCTCAGACATCACCTCAGCAGAACGGCTCACTTTACACTTTGCAGCTGTGCTCGGGTGTTTGCTGGGACAGTTCAGGTCAGAAATGTCTTTAAAGCTGAAACCCACACTCATGCATTAGAAAGCGGCAAAAAAGAGTTTCCATTATGTACAGCGTAAGACTAACCCATGATGGTCTGCAGAAGATTTCAGTTCGCAGTGGTTGGATTCAAACCTGGGACCGAGTGAAGTGATATCCCACACCAGAGCTAAGCATACAGTTTAAACATGGAGCCGTGCGTTAAGGGGTAAAACATATGGACTGTGTCTGTGTTATGAGAATTAGTATTAATAATGTTCAAACACAAATGATGATGACCAATATGATATAGTAAGATGGTGAATCATTGTAGCTTTGCCAACACAATTGTATTTTAAAATATATTAAAATGGAAAAGAGTCATTGTCACAATATTTCATTATATTGTGGTTTTTACTGTATTTTTGATCTAATAAATACAGCCTCAGAGAGCACAGAGTTTGTTTAAACAACAACATCATAATATTATTTATATTTTTAAACATGTTAAATAAATATGATTACTGTGATTACTGGCTGACATTGTCCTTGTTACGTTTCTCAAACCTCCATAGACAAAACTGACCCATTTGACCTCATTTTAATTCAAGTGCTTCTCAAACTAACAAATGAACAATAAATTTGTATGGCACTTCAGTCTGAGAACCCTTGGAGCCCTGAATGAGCATCTCTGCACTGCAAGAGCTTTATTCAACTCAGTGTTCAACTGCAAAGAGGTTGTTTTGCTTTTGTCTGCTTGTTTTTTTTAAACCACATTCAGTGGAAGGGTTTAGTTTAATTATTTAAAAAAAAATCCATTCAACTCAAGTATAGCACTTTCACAGTACATATCGTTTCAAAACAGCTTTACAGAAACTGCAAGTTTCAATGTTACAACTGAGTAATATCTTGTTATTTGTGCATTAAATCTGATTAGCACTGAAAAAGGAAGACTTTGATTCTGGCTGAGAGTTGTTGTGAATCAAATACCTTTGGCCTTTAGCCTGTGGGGGGTTGTAATGTCAGGTTGACCTGCAGAGGTTGTTTGTGAGAAGGTGAGTAAAGGTCATTCTGGAGGAGAGAGATGGAAGCAGCCAAGGATGTCAGTTTATGCATTCTTAATGTGTGCTGTCAACCTGTAACCCGATCGAAACCCCAGACATCTGTGATGTGGAGTCTAATCATGGTAGAATTACATCTAAGACTGAATTTCACAATGTGGATCTTTCCATGGTAATGAAGCTTGATCACTGCTATTATAACCGTACTGTAATTAGGTAGCATCTCGATTACTGCTCATTGGAAGCTTACTGTTAAGAAGACAGATCAGAGATGATCTGCATCACCTACAGTACATTAAAAAAGTAAACACTGCCAGTTTAATTTTGAATATTCCCACAGGGTGTTTTGGGTCTATCATAACCTCCCAAAATGCTGTAATTATCCATCACACAGCTGTGTGTGAAATGACCAACAGCTGAATATTCAATCAAAAAGATAATATACAAATAAAAGAACTAAAATTCACACAAAACTAGCCTGCAGAGAGAGAGATTTCTCCACAAGAGCTACTGACATGGTCTTTTGTCACACAGCCAGTGTGGTTTCAGACCCACAGTGTACAAAGCAGATTAAAATCACATTAAGATCTAACAGCTCTGCTAAATATGCAATAACTTCCATCTTGTTGAACTGAAGTTGAACTCACATAATTTGAGATATCCTAGCAAGGGTTCCTGTTGCAATCCCTGCATCTGCAGTTTAGTTTCAGCCCATTGTTTAGGGACCGTCTAATGCATATTGCACATTATATGGCACAGATATCGGAACACTGATTTATTACTTTTCTAACCACAAGGTTTAAATTATAAATTTAAGATTTATCTACCCAGTAATGTTAAGTAAAAAAATAAAACTAATTTTACTTATAAGTTAAAGAGACTTTTCTAATTGGGTGGTTCACAGTCAGAATAAACTGCAAAGTGGGCCAGTTAGTCAGAATCTCTGATGCCTGTGGTTCTTCTCTGGAGGTCAGTTCTGATTCAGTCCTGAGGGAAACAGTTTGACTGATGCCAAGTCTGTAAATAAAGTAAGTAAACTAAGCCAAGGTGAGGTTGCAGGGCCAAACCCCAAGTACTTTTGTCCTCTCTCTCTCTTTCATCCATCTCCCCTTCTCAGACAGGGCTGTTTTGTATTTATAGAGGCACGTCCCAGTTTTATACAGGTATTTCCCTCTATTTAGTTTTCAAACCCTAGAATGTGGAAAAAATGAAAGAGAGAGGGGTAAAGAAGTGCCCTTAGATCTGGAGATCACACTTTGTGAAGCAAAGTCATGTCAAACTTTGCAAAGCACGGTGTATCCACGGTATAGCATAATAAATTCATATAAACAAAAGTATCTGCATTAAAGATGTACACAACTTGTTTTCAAAACATTCTGAATAATACAGATGCCGTAATAAAATTTGAGATATTATGAAATGTCAAAATTGATATAAGTAAACAAAGTTCTTTTCGTGCAAAAATTGTTACTCTTTCTGTATTCCCTACTAATATTTTTTCCCCTATCATAATGCGTTTCAAATTTGTCCCAAAGATCACAGGTGGGTGCAGTTTGTCAGCTCAGTAGGAGAGTTAAATATAGCAACTGTGAGAACTATAAATACTGACACTTTCCTCCAAACCAATTCATGACCAAGGTAGAGATTCAAATATATCCTTTGCCTACAACTTCATCTATATCTATCTATCTATATCTAGAATCCTTCCTGCCTGGGCTTAACAGCTCCAGATTTTGTGTGTGCTATTTTCACCATCTCTCACTCTCTATAAAGAAACATCATCTTATCCACACAGACTGACAGATTTACACACAAATCCGCTTTGGCTTCAAAAACAACAGCACACAGAATCAGCTCACCAGAGGGGATGTAATGAAAATGCCACTGAAGAACAGAAAAAACCTGTGATTTTCCAGTATCCCACGGTAGGTTTGCTGACTGACTACTGAAGCTCATTTGAAATGAGTCTTTTAAATGTGGTTCTTTGGTCAGGCTGAGGCTCGTTTGTTTGGATTATGCTCTGTTATGGGTTAAGGATGAGTGTGTACAGTATGTGTGTGTTTTTTCATCTATAGCTACAACTATAACATTTTTCCCTATTTATATTAGATTTAGTTTAATGTTAAATAATTTTTACCATTGAGAATGTCCAACATCAGATGAGCATTAACAAAAAGGGTTGGGAGACCTGCATATTTCATATTGTGAAATCTGACTAGAATTCTGCAAGGCTAGAATAATGCAAGCTGGAGAACTGCTGAAATGTGATGCCACAAATGGCAACTGAATAGATAAAATCCCTCCCAACATAGAAACATAAAAAGAGAAAAAGGTCTTTAACAAGATGGCAAACTATGCACTTTAAAAATGTAATTAGGTTACAAATGACAATAATTTGTCCTGGAGAGCATAAAGAACCAGAGAACAGACTGGACAAACAAAATTCCATAGAACCTCACACTCAAAAATGCCACTCGATAAGATGTGCAAACCATATTTTCAAAAAGGCAGAAGTTGTATTTATTTATTTATTTTAAATCTGTGCTCTGCACAAAAAAAAAAATACACCCATGAAGCAAAGCATTACTGAGTCCAATCAACGCATTACTGTATTTTTAGGGTTTACAGTATGTTACATGTGTGCTAGTCTCAGCCTCAGACGTCACGCCCATGGACCGCTGGCTAAACATCTGATGCACATGGCACACAAAAGTGGAAACACTTCAGCAGTTTCGAAGTCGTCATTGGATTGGTTGAATTATACAGGATTTCAAATTTCGCGGCATAGAATCTTTAAAATGCGTCCGAGAGTTTTACACATTATTGTGTTATTGTGGTGACATTTCCACACGAAACGTGACGCTGAACGAAACGAACTGTGATTGGTTGTTTGACATGTCGGTCAAACGGCCTCATGGGCAGGCCTTGGCCAACGAAAGCTGCCATGCATTCCAGACCTTCAGCCGTCAGTCTGAAGGTCTGGCTACGCAAGACTACATGTGTGGTGAACAAGCTGGGCCCTTATTATCAATGGTTTAAGAAAAGAATAATCTCTGACATACAGTTTCAAGACAGAAAACCATTTATAGAAACCATTAAAGATCCATTTTAGGCCATTTACATGCTATTACTCATCTTCAAATTTGGCAAAACTTGGTAAAATAATTAAACGCGTGCACATTGGAACAACGAGGGCTGAGGGTTGGGTAGTGTAATTTAATATGAACCAACTCCATCAGCCAACAGTTTAAACTTCTGCCAAATACATTAAAGAATCATTAGAGCTTGATTCATAGGGACAATTAGCACTCTTCCAGACCACACTCTCCAAAGTGATCACAGCTTCCAAAGTAAGATATTAGAAACCGCCCAAAGCGCATATGGGTCATCTGTGCCTTTGTCAGACACTGTTAGAATTTAAATTTTATCTGAAGCAAAATGTGACTGTAAAGAGAAAAATGACTCATTACCATCGGCTGAGAAATTCGCTAATTTAGCTGATGCTTTTATCCAAAGTGACTTGATCTACAATGTTGGTCCAGGAGTGCTAATATACAGTCTAACAGCACTGGGACCTTCCACTGTTAATATCATTCTGCCTGTCTGTTTTTGTGTCTTTATGAGAAAGTCAACTTTATCAGTAACTCAATCCATTGGTTTAAAAACACTGATTTATTCGGGAACGAAACAAGTACTGTAACTGACTTTATAAGTGTGTTATTAAATCACTGACTCAAACAAAGCAAGAGGAACGAAGCAAGCCTCTCCATGAATGAGTCAATGAATCATTCAATTAACTATTCGTTCAAATCTACTGATTGATTCAGGAATGCCACTACTGCGTGATGCTCAGAGACATGCAATGATTATTTCTGCTGTGGCTTGTTTGGATGAATAATAATTTGGATAATAAATAAATAAATGGAATTAATGTTAAAACTAAATTTAAAAAACTAAAACACAAGTTACTCAATATTAATTTATTATTTCATTATTTTATTAATATTAACTAATTTATTGAAACACTGTATAAACGCAATGTTGGTCTGAATATAAAAAATAAACATGTTTCTTTGCCCAGTCTTTTTCTTCCAGTTCTGTAGAGTTGGGTTGAGAGTTCCAGTATCGGTTACATGTAGCTGTCTTGACTAACTGTGACCCAGACTGATAGCCAGACAGAGAAGAGACAACTTTGCCCTAGAGAGTCTCACTCTTTCTCTCTCTCTCCTGCACACACACTTTACCAGTCTGACACACAACGCCGCAATTAACAGTTTGGCCCTCTAAGGGAGATCCCATTCACTACAGTCTACATTTCTCTCCCTTTCTTTCTTACTCACGCACTCTCTCTCCTTCTCATTCTCTAGGGAGAGAGAGAAGCAATTTAAGTCAAGACACATAAAAGCTAATGGGCATTTGCAAACAAGTCCTAAAATCTGCACTAGATCTGAAATCCCAAACCAATTAGACAAAAGATTCTGATTGCTGGCATACGCCTCCTCTCCACAAACTCCTCCAGGCTGCTTACGGTCCTGTGGAGAGTTTTAAATCAGACATCAGAACAGCTAGTTTAAATAACACTGATTAAAGTCCATTTGTTTTCATGGATCATTTATTGATTAGATGCAGTTTAATCTTGTAATCTGTGAGAGGCGTTAACTCTGCTAATCTGGAAATAACCAGCAAAAGAGAGAAAAAAGCTCACTTAAATGTCTTGTTTGCTTTCTTCTTCACAAGCGCACAAGTAGACCAACAATACACAGCAATTATGGCCCTGGACCTCCACTCTCTGGAGTACTCCGCTGCCGTTGGGAGAGGGAATGGGGCTCTGTGGGTGTGTTTTGGTGACTGGACTCTGCTGGGACTTCATCTACTTCACGCTCTGCATTCAGACTTTGCATTGGATCAGGTTCATGATCTGTCTGCACTGATCTGAGTCATGCAGAAGTCAGACTCTTGAGAACTGCGCCACAGCTGATGCAGTTGATTTCATGCACAAGATGCCCCTAAAGACTGAGTAAGACCAGTGTGTGGGTTTGTATGTAAATGTTAGTCTAGAGGCAAAGTACAGGCAAGTCTTAGCAGTTTTTCAATTTGCATGTCTTTTTGTTTTAATCAAACAGTGTGGCAAAAAGTGAAACATTTGATGCAAAATGAAAAATGCTAATCATAATGGGTACAGCTATTTCAGAAATCCAGTGTGTGATATTCTCTGGGATAAACCACAGTTGGCCAAGAAGTGAAATCAACATCCCACAGGCAGCAGGAAAGAACCGTAGAAATGAAAGATATTATACAGCCTGTTTGATTTATTCTGCATCATGCCCATTCAAATGTGCCCCCTCAAAATTTGAGCCAAGTTCATTTTGAATGCAATGTCCATTAAAATATTTGTACCTTTGGTAATTGGCAATCAAGCTGAAAGTTTACTGTGGGCAAAAAAATAAAAAAAATAAATATATAGAAGAAAAATAATTACATAAGAAAAAAATGTTCTTTTGAACTTTCTATTCATTAAAGAATCCTGAAAATAATGTATCGTGTTTTCAACCAAAATATTGAGTTGCACAACTCAATCTTATTATTATTAATAATAATAATAAAAAGAAATGTTTCATGAGCACCAAACCAGTATATCAGAATGATTTCTGAAGGTGTGTGATACCAAAGACTGGCGTAATGGCTGCTGAAAATTCAGCTTTGCCATCAGAAGAATAAATGACATTTTAAAATATATTAATTAAAATATATAATAATATTAGGAAATATACACATTATTTCCCAAACTTTCAAATGGTAGAGTATATTATAAAAAAGAAAAAGAGATGAGACAATTCATGTCTAAATTTGACCCATCCAATCGATTGACATCTTCCACAGATAATTTTGCTGTAAAATGAAAATTGTGTCATCATCTTCATTCACCTTCACTCAAAACGCTTGACTATTTTTAAATGTGGAACACAAAGGCTGTTATTATCAAAATGTCAAAGGAGCAAAATGGAAAACAGCAGAATATTTCACATTATTTCTTTACAGATTCTATCCTAGTTTCTAAATTTTAAACCAGAGTTCGACTAAGCATTGCATCATTTCTATGTATATTTTGACAAGAACATTTAGAAACAGGTGAAAAAGCAGATCTAAAAACGCACATATTACAATAATTATATGTAACAGTTTTGTGTTGATGCAGTCACTCTGGTGTTAACAGGAAATGGCAGCTATTTAATGTGATTAGCAATGGAGCTTAAGGAGCTGAGGGTATGTTGCCTCCAGAGCTCTGAAATAACATCACTTGTAAACAGCTCTGTCAGATTTTGACAAGCTAATTTTCTCATTTACAGGTAAAAGGAGGCAACACACTAATGGTGAGTCAAATGACTGATGAGACTATTCACTGGTGAACAGTAAGGCTTATCCACCTCTACATTAAATAAAAGCATCTTTAACACAACTCAATGCACTTGAATCATTGCACGCAAGTATCATTGGAGGGTTTTAAAGGTCGTCCATTACAGACATCCATCAGTTTGAAATTCACCTGTCAGCGCTGATGATAAAGTGCCTTCTTTTAGTTATGGCTGAATTGCTTCCCTGTAATCATTCCAAATTCATCTGCAAGTGATGTGTAAAATTAATGCACCATGTTAAATCCATCAAGCTGGCCATCAAGTTCTCTTCCTTACAGCATATATCTACGAAAGTAAAGTAAACAACTCACAAAACACTTACTCAGCAAATAGAACCTCACAACCACACACACCTGAACACCAGATGTTTGCCATACAAAAAGTAAAAAATGTTGGGTTTTTCATTCAAGAGGTTCATGGGAATCAAACAGAAAAGAACAAAAGCAGCAGCTTTCAGGGGCAACACACTTCACTGAAGTGATAACAGTTAAACAAGCACTCAACAGCCTCTTTTTTTCATCCAATTCTTCCTTATCAGCAATCCACATCCTGCTTGATGTGCAGCTCTTTTGTTATACCAACATGATTTGGGTTTTATTCTCTGCAGAACAGCAGTGAAGTGCTGTAAATATTTGATGTGGACTCACTGTGCCAACAGCTGAGAGAGGAGAAGAGAGGAGATAAAGTATCTGATTGTCCTGAGGCAGAATCGGTCTGTTTGGATGTCAATGTGTCAATACGGTTAACTGACCTGCAGTGCAGTGCAAAATAACCAGCGCCAATTGTAAGCATTACAAGTTTTCTGGGATCTCTACATGACACATATGCATTTCTATGGAGTACAAATTGCCTTTGTAAAACAGACTTTCCCCTTTTCACTTTTACATTCTTACAGATTTCTGGCAAAAGGAATGAACACTGGATTCTGCAGTGTAGTTAGCTTAGGGGATTATTTATTATTTATTGCAAGCATTAATATCTGTAAGGTCAAGAGATGACATTATGCATCTGACATCATACAATAATGAAGACAAAAGCATAGTTCAGTTGCTGCCACTAGCGAATTTCAGAATTTGCTGTCAAATTAACTGTTTTACTTTAGGGGGAACGGTGCAAAATAGATTCTCAAAAGGAGCACTGATAAAAGCTGTATACTCTCAGCTGTACAACAACAAAAGTATAAAAAATAAAAAAGAGAAAGTCAAATTTTTTTAAAGTTAATGTGCATGCAGTTTTAAATTGAATTTTTAAATGCAAAATTTAATGCATTTAAAAATATTACTTATTTCTCTCCACCAGCACATTTCAAATGAACTGAAAACACTGCACATTCAGTCAGAACTCTCTTCTCATGTGGAGGCTGTGTGTGTGGGTGTGTTGGTACTGGCTTGCAGTCATGGTCAGTAAAAAGAAAAAAAAGTCAAGCCGTTGAAACACAATCATAATCCAGTCACACAGTGAGAACTAGTCTTTACATACAAAATGACATTGATAAGCTCGAGCCAACTGATATACACACCACCTACATACAATATAAACGGCATACATTCAAAAACAATTCAAATTTTTTATCTTCTCGATGTGAAGCCAGTTCAGAAACAGATATTACAAACAGTTAACGCAATGAAATTAACAAATAACATCTATGCGAACAGACTTCAGTGCTTAAGAGCAAAGATTAGAGAACAACGTAATCCTTAAACAAGAAAATCTCAGCTAAATAGACCTTGCGCAACTCTTCGCGCAACCTGTATGAGTGTCTCAAAATAATACACAAAGACTGAACACTGGCTGTAAAAGAGCCTCGATTTCTATACTATCCCCGAGTTACATCACAGACGGCGGCACACTCCCAAATGAAGAAGTGAAACCACCGGATTTCCTCAATGAAGCGACCGGCACCAGCTGACAGCGCCGGTTCTCTCGCACTTGTAGTGGAAGAAACCATCAAATAGTCAGCGAAAGTAACGGAGATGCCAGGTGATTGAGGGAGTCGGCAGTGTGGGAGCTGTTCTTTCAGCACCACAATCACTTCAATCCACACTACAACACACTAACTTTACCACCAACGTCCCTTTAACACAGAAACACTCTATACCACAGCTTATGGGGAAATAGTCACATTTAACCACTTCACGTACAGCTAAGCGAGGGGCTTTGGAAAGAAGTGAGTTTGAGAGAGCAGGAGAGCGGTATTGGCCTACTTACCATCTATCGCCATGATGTTCTGGTCTGGACTGAACCATGGCGCGCGCTTAAAACGGGGTGGGCCCGACCGCTCCAGTGCGCGGGGGAGGAGAGGGGGACGCCACACAGATGGTACATTCTGGAATGATAGAAAAGTCTACGCTGGGTTCCTGCTGCGCCCCTTAGCAGGATCCTGATTAACTGTTTTCAAATAATAATGCTTAAGGGTGGGATGAATTACAAGACAGCAGTCGAAAACCAAAAATTACGTGTTTTCCTGCAAATCAGCAAGCCAATAATTACGTTATATAAATGGCTTCATGGTGGAATATTATACAAGGCACAGCTAGAGATTTTAAAAAAAAATACACCCTTGAAGCTCAGTTTGATACAGCTAAGTTATTTCTTTACAGTTCTGCTTGTAAATTAGAGGTTAGTTGGTTTGTTGTATTGATGAAAATGTACTCACCCTCAGGCCATCCAAGATGTAGATTAGTTTGTTTTTTTCATTAGAACAGATACAGAGAAATGTATCATTACATCATTTGCACCAATGGAACCTCTGCAGTGAATGGGTGCCGTCAGAGTCCAAACAGCTGATAAAAACATCACAATAACCCACAAGTAATTCACATGACTCCAGTTCACCAATTAATGTCTTGTGAAGTGAAAAGCTGAAAATCCATCAATACATTTTTAACTTCAAACCATTGCTTCAAGTTAAAATATGAGTCCATACTATAACACAATTAATTTTTGTGTAAACCAGTCCTTTACATGTATTGCCATATCACCTTCACAGGCTTTTACATAGCAGACAACATTCCACGAACAATACAATAAATACAGGTCCTTGTGACATTAAAAATTGGATAGACTAAAAATATATGTTTTACAGACAAATCAGTTCTACAATTTTGACATTTTGGTGGTTCCTTGGTTAATTAAAGTGTACAGCAAATATCAGAAATATCATAATGACTATAACATTATTATACGCCTCTTTGGAATACTTGATTCTGATTAAAAAAAATAATGTTACATGCTCATTTGTCATTTTATTTGGTAGGCAGCCATGTATTAAGAGGGATAATGTAGTGTTATTCCATATTTTCTTACATTTTTAATCACGTTGTTTAGTTAGGATTTTAAGACTCATTCTGCTTTAAGCAAAGATCAAATATGAATTGCAACAAATATTAGCAGTGATCCTACATTTCTACCAGCTCTCCTGGGCTTTTAAAAATTTCATAACCAAACAGCAGGCATTCCGCATAATGACAGTAACCTTTAGAAAGCATCTGCATTCAAAAGCAATTAAATACACACCTTCCCATGCTCTCTAAACAGCCTCTGTATGTCAATGCATGTAATTCAGAGATATTATCGCGCTAAATTCATATTTTGCTTTTTCTTTTTTTCTTTTTAATACGATTACATGATTATAACCGTGTCCAATTTATGAGACAGTGCTCTACACTGATAATTGCATTATTTGTTGTAAACTGGTATCTCTCTGTCTTCGCTTTTTACTGCGTTCTGAGAGAAGTGCTTGTGCATTTCCTGTCAACTGGGATGTCATTAGATTTCTGTAAGTACCAGAAGCCATTCAGAGCACTTACAGGAGAAACGATGAAAGGGAGAGCGAGAGAAACACATTTGGGAAATCAGCTTTGTCTTTTCAGAGTGTCAAAGGAAAAACGCAGTGTGTCTGAAATACCAATAAGGACTTCATCAGATGTAAACCTGACAGAATTGGCAATGTTATCATAATCCCATCCAGCTACCTTAAAAGTCACCATGGTTACCCGCTGTTGCCATGCACCCATTGTTCTGGTTAAAAACACAAGCACGTGCCTTCATGCTAGAAATAACAGTCTCCCATCAGTCTCTCTCTTTCATCTATTCTATCATTTCCCATCCTCTTTGTATCTGCTCAATGGACCTCATCAGTCTTTTCTTTTCATTTCACATTCAATACCTGCCTAAAATAGAAACAAAAACATTTTCAGTGTTAACTGGAACTGGGGACTGAGGTTTAATGATGTGTATTAGATCATCTACCCCAACTCCCAATCACAGAAATGTCACTGACAATTAAGAGTGACTAAATAATTCTGATCCCTCTTCCTCTCTGGGTGTAAATTGAAATAATGGGTTTTGATTGCTCACATCTCTCTCTATTTATTCTCTATTTGATTGTTAATAATTGACAGAGCAAATGCAGGGACACACTCCACCAGCTAACTACAAAAAAAGACAACAATCCCAACACACAAAATCAATGGAAACAAGCACTTTAGACTCTGTAACTTCTTGCCATTATTTTGAACAAACACATGAAAGAAAGAACCCGGTACATATGGATCACTCTTAACCATAAAATACATAATTAAGTAACACATTTTTACAAAATGATCCAAATTTAAATTTGCTATATTTCATCTGGCATTATGCTCACTTTTAGTTGCTATTTTTATATAAGTATTTAATATAAGTATTATAATCTCATCTAAATAACCCATATATGAAGGCCTGTTTATTTACTGTATTTTGCATCTGTTGATTGAATTTTATAAAGAATATGCATTTATGTCGGCACAGATAGCCTTGTGGTTAGTGTGCTGAACTATAACGCAACTCTGCTTGCAGGTGACCCCATCCCCTTTCTCCACAAAAATAAAGAATATGCATTTATTTGTAAATAAAGACACATTTTATAAAGACAAATTTAGCAAATCAGGCAGTATTTGTACAAGGCTGGTTATTGGCATTAAGTAAATGGCAAGCTGTATGCAGATAACCACCATGGTCTATTTTAGTATGAAACTTGCATCTGAGTTGCAGTCGGTGTGCAGAGGTTATCTGACTAGTGTGGTTTGGATGTCTGGGCAGAATTTTCTCTATCAATAACTGACCTCCTCTTCCTCCCTTGCCATCTCTTTAAGCTTGTTTTGTGTGTGGTTATTTTTGGATTCTGAATTGAGAGCCTCTTCCAAACGGTTGTGCTCATCAGTCTCATCTGTGTTGTCATAGAAACACTCAGACATCCATTAACCCTTTCAGTTTCAGGAAGAGATGAAGAGGAAGATTGATCTGTCCTCGGACAAATCAATACAGCTTTTTGGTCTTCTCTTTTACAGAGATGAGGTGAAGCAATGAACTTGCATGGATGTTCACAACCTTCTATGTACGTTTTGAGTGTAAGAACAATCTGGGGCCTGTTCCATAAAAGACGCTAAGAAAAGCGGGGATTAAAGTCCAAAACCTGACTTGAAATAACCTAACAAATCAATCGGGACTAAAGCGGTTTCATAAACGACAATTCAAGTTAACGCAATCTGACTAATTCGATCCAGGTTCAGTGAGTCAGGATAATGTGACGTACACGCTTATTCTGAAGCAGCCCTTAATATCGATCATGGATCAAATCGATCCATCATAGCAAACAGCGAATATTTGCGCTGTTTAATGCATTTGAAACATTGTGTTTTCCTCAGTGCATAACTGACACGTCACAGGTATATTTTTCATCTGTAAATGTTAGAAAGTCATGCAAATATATCCATTTTGCTGTCAGGAGTGGGCGAGGCTTACGCGAGGGAACGAGCGCTGCGGCGCGCATGCGCGCTACACAGACGGAGCAGAATAGAATAATAGCGCAATAATTCTGAATAAAATATACATTCTGCTAAAATATTTGTTGTTGGACATTTAAATGTGACACATAGAATTTTAATCCAACATATAAGTGTATTTTTATGATAGCATTAACTGTTAATCAAATGTAAGCTGGCTAATACAGCCATACTAGCTCAAATGAGTTAAATGTGTGTTCCTCTTATCAGTTAAAATGTACTCTGATTTCTATTATTTATTTTAATTTTTAATTCAGTGATTTTAACTTTTGATTTAGTGTTTTTTATGCTTTAATGCTTTAAAGAGCCATTTTAGATTGTAATGTTTTAATGTTCTAATAACCATAAAAGGTACAGCTGTCATAAAATCAGAGAGAAAGGCTGCATGGCTAGAAACTTCTGATCAACTGAATGCACAAGTAGCAACAATGTTAAAATGTCATTAGCCTACATTTTGGGCACAATACGTTAAATACAGTTGGTTGTAGGCTATTTTTTTTATTTGATTATTTAAGGTGTATTTTCTGTATACTTTTATTTTTGGACTGATAATAAAGTCAACTGATTGTATGTGAGAGAGACAGTGGTAATATCGATGAGTTCCTATTGGTCAGAGTTAGAGGAGCTCAGCTTAGACTGACAGTTAGCCTGCTCCTGACCATGTTAGTTTGCCAGCATAAGTTGCCACAGTGACTGAGCTTGAGCTATGGTAATTTTGCTTTCAGAAACCAAATCAAGTGAAAATAAGTCAGAATTACTGAAATAAGCCTGGCTTATTTGGTAAACTTGTTTTATGGAACAGGCCCCAGATCTTTGCTTTTTTGGGCACAGAACCTGCTTGCAATCCAGCAAGGGATATGCCTACAAACCGTGTCTGTTTCTGTCTGTGAGACAAGCTGCTTGAGTTCTTCTGGGAAAACGATAACCTATCAGAAGACAGAATTGTCAGTTTCTCCCCAACCAGACAGCTTCACTTTGGAAGGCTTTCTAACAGAGAAAACCTTAAGTGACTATCAGTTTACCCAAGAGCTGTAAACACCACCTGATTTTAAATACCATCAAGACAGCCCAAAATAGTACATTATTTATGCTGATTAGCTTAGTTGGAATTTTCCATTACCTGCTAATAACATAAAATGATCAAACCATGACTATCATATATTCAGATCAAAATTATTTTATGACAGTTTCATTAACAAGAAGTTCATACTTCTTATACTTGAGCTACTTATATTTTAGAAACTCCAGTTGCTTTGTCTATTTTTGCTCCACCAATGAAAATTGTTAAGGTAGAATTATTCATTGTGCGTTCCTGAAAGAATGTGTTTTTGAACAAATCAGTTGACTGATTCAGTGACTCATATAAAGACAATCACTTGTTTTGTTCCAGAATAATTTAGGCTGAATTTGGAATAGTATGGACAGTCAAACTCAGCCGGTGTTTTTGAAGGAATCAGATGAGTGAACAATTAGCGATTCACTTCAAGACAGTCATTTGCCACCAACTGGTGTATCAATGAAACCTGCAGAAAGATACCCACAGCTAATGTATGCACTGAAAATCTGTTAAGTGTTATTTTAATTTCATTTAGATAGCATTATAGTACTTAATAATATATACAATTTACTTTTTATCAGTATCCATTTTAATTTTAAGTTTTAGTAATATGCTTTCGTAATTAAAAAAATAAATAAATTTCTATTTAGCTTTATTTTAGTTTGAATTTTTGTAATTTAAGTAGTTATTTTATTTTTTCATCTAATTTGATATATTTCAGCTTTATTTCAATTAACAAAAATATTTTAATTTTAGTTCCAGTTAATAACAACACTGGCCTGGAACATACAAGCACAGAGAAAATTAGTGACACAAAAAGAGAAGAAAAAAATCTGACGACGTTGCATTGTTACATCAGTGTTCTTCAAATGCCGTTTGGCCATTAAAAACTGTTGTATAATGCAAAATGCAACATGTGATTAAAGGCCCCAGTGCAAGTACAGGTGAAAAGAAAAGGTGCTCCTGATACCTGCTACCAACTGATGGGCAGAGCTCCAAAACACAGTTCAGAGCTCTCCCAACACACACACTAGAGTCATGATGGGAGCACAGAGGGGTTTCCAAGGCAACAGACTCCCCACACTCCAATAAACACGAGAGGCTGGACACAGGAGAGAGCGAGCGATGGAGTGTTTCACACGAATGGAGAACAAACGTGTGTGTAATTGAGAGAAAGGTCACCTTCACTGGTCAGGTCTGTCTGTTTTCACAGGTCATCTATTCCTTCCCACACAAACAAGCCTGATTGAAATTACAGATGCAAAATATTCTGTTAACATTAAGATTAAAAATGTGACTGAAACTGCACCATGACTAGAGGAATAAAATTATAAAGACTGCTTTTCTAATGTGATTACATGAAGATCTCCTGCAAGAAATACTTTAGATTTTTTATATTATATTTTAAAAAGCTGAATCATCCTTGAACAAGCCCAGAAAACACAATAACACAGAAAAAAATGCCATGGGGCTCAGATGCAGAGGTAGGCACGCACACGTCACACTTGCAAACATTATAGTCTCTTGCACGTTTGCAGCAATACACTGCCTCAGCTAAAGGACCAAAAACACCAGCTCTACTGTTTAATATTTCATAACATACTGCTCAATGAAACAGCTGCACAGAGCACTCTCTCAAATCCATCCGACAATACATATGAAAGTTCATTTAGATACAATTCCTTAGTTTTGGAGCACTATAATGATACAGATGATACTAATATGCAAGCTCAGCAGAAATAATGTTTTGCGGCATCACTGTGTGAGCATTCAGAGGTCAGCAGATTAATCCCAACGGAGTTTTAGAGAGGATTCAAAAGGCAGCACAGCAGGATTGTGTGTTCAGGGAAAAAACTGGGAGGAGATTTGTTGGCTGGATCAATGGTTTTGTTTGATATAGTCAGATGCTGGCCTTAACCAAACAACTGACATGCATTTCTTTCATTATTTATGACATGTGAGTGTATACGTGCCAGCTACAGAGAGAAAGAGTGCACATCTGTGAAAGAGAGAGCGTGTGTGTGAAACAGCTGCTCCATTTCCCAACCGACAGAGAAACTGAGCAAAGAAAAAAGCAAAAAAATAAAACAATAAAACAAGAGCGCATCTGATCACTGGGGAGCTTGAGAGACAATGTGACTTTAAAACCAATTTGTCAAACATTCCACTTCATACAGAACTGACACATTGGGAGGTAATTAGATGAATACAGTCGTTTCCAGCATGATCATTAGAGGTGAACTCTTGCTCATGTCATTTAAAAAGCCACAATAAAAAGCAGTGATTGTGAAATTCCTAAATCAAATTACTCTAATTCACTTTCAAAATGAGCTTAACTGCAACTCTGTGTATTTTTGTGATATTTGGTATAACTGTTTTAAGTATTTTAATGATGACTTTTGCCATATTTCAGTATCAAAATTAAAGGAGATTTAATCCTAAGATCTCTTGAAGAGCGCATATCAGCATTAGCTGCTCGACGCAATTTACAACAACATTCAATAAACTAAGTTTACACGTACAAAACAAATGTACATGATCAATGTAAGTCACAGTGACAATGTAACACTTTTCTGATGGGACAGGTGACACTTCAACTGGTCAGAATTTCTCTTATTGTTGAACCCTTTTGAAAGTAATAAAAAAAAAAAAAAAAACACATTGGAGCCAAAGATCCGGGCTGTGAATACAGCGAAAGAAGACTTTATATTAAAAAAAAAAGAACAAACACATGAGAACAATATTACATTCAGTCAAATGATTGAATTTTAATTGAAGTGAAATACTTCCTTTGTCTGAGAGGTTGAAAATGTCACATGCAATTTTCACAGTACCCCTTCATGTGTTTTTCTCCTCCCCTGTGATGAAAAGGTGCACTGTTTTTTTGGACTGCAGCATCTGAGCGGCGCGGTCGGCCCCGGTGATGGCAGCCAGACGGTGCATGTCATATCGGGAGTACAGGGCCGTGCAGGTGAAGCTGACAGAACCACCACCCTCTCTGACACCAGCCTGAAGCATATTACACACTTCACTGTAGAAGTGAGGATACGTGGGCAACCCGTAGAAGATCAGGTTATGGATCCCCTTGATAGTGTATCTAAAAGAAAAGAGAATTAATAATTAACATGTTTTAACTTGAAATAAGTTGAACATAAATTAAATTAATTAATTAAATTAAATTTTTAATTAATTAAAAATTATAATTTAAATAGTTTTAATAATATTTGTTTGCTCAATTAAAAAAAAAACAATTTTTTCCAAGGAAATTATTAGTATTTTTTTTTGTATTCAGGGTTTCTGCAGGATTTTTAATTTCAAATTTAAGACTTTAAAACCTTTTTTAAGACCTGCACAAATAAAATTAATACCATACAAGCAGGGTAGGGCAATGTCTATAGTACCATATTAAACTGTAAAACGACTGCCAAAAGCATTCAGATACAAGTTTTCACAAAAACAAAGTTTTATAAAATGATAAACTTTACATTTCAGCCTTTAAACCATTTTTAAGAAAATGGATATCAAAAGTATTAATTATATTGATTTTAACAATTATTATCAGTAAATTATTATATAAATTAAATAACATGAATTAGGGGTGTGCGAAATTGACAAAAAATTATATCTTGCTATGTTCTGGGATTTTATTGTTAACGATAATTAGGTAATATTTTGCTGAGTGTGTTATTGTGCTGGTATCTTAAAGATTACCATGGACAGCTGACTCCTGAATTTTTTTTGATATTCTTCATATTCTGTGTGGTCAGTTCACAGCAGTGATAGAAATGAGTCTTTTCCAATAAGTTCCATGGGCATTTTTACCTTTAAGCCATTTTGTCTAAAAGTGTGCATCATCTTTTGAGTCAAATTCTTGCATTTGGACTGTTACCAAGCAAATGAAATCAGTATCAACCAAATGTATCTTTGCAGTGCATCTGAAGTGGCATTTAGATGTATTTACACACACTTTAATGCAGCTCAGAGGGACACAGAATGCTAACCTGCAGTTACAAATGCATAAATACTGTTTTGATATTTGAAACATAAAACGTTGAAAACTGATGTTTGAAATTATTTAAAAAAAAATGAAGATACTTTAAATGTGAAATTAAAACGGCCAATAGGTGGCAGTAAGTCAGTGTTAATAAGGGAGTCATTGCGATTGAACCGAATCATTTAAACGGTTGATTCATTCAGGAACGAAACACCGTCATGTGCTCAGAGACGCAAAACAGCGCTGTGGCTGTGTTTGGAATGATTTTTGCTGTAGAAATAGAGCAAAAGGAGGAAATATGGTGTCTAAAACAAATCTCTTAATATTAACTTCTTGTTTATTGAACTGTTGCATAAAATCAAAATCACATTTGTAATCATGCTGACTTTTTTTGGA
Source organism: Tor tambroides (assembly GCA_021397915.2). Taxonomy (NCBI): domain Eukaryota; kingdom Metazoa; phylum Chordata; class Actinopteri; order Cypriniformes; family Cyprinidae; genus Tor; species Tor tambroides. The sequence goes on along the minus strand of JAFVLL020009914.1, from coordinate 15,235 downwards.
GAAAAGACTGGCACTCTTTGTGTGATATTAACTATATGAAATGATATACTGTAAATATAGGCTATACATTTTCTGCCCCCATATCTTAAATAATGAGATCATTCTAAATGTATTTTAATAGACTGAATCGTGCAGTGAAAGAAGGCACTCGTACACGCGCTAGTTTAACCTATGTTAACTGATTCATTCTCTGCCAGCAGGTGTCGCGTTTGGCTGAAATATAACGGTTTTCCCGGTAAAGACAGAACACAAAGCAGCGCAGCACCGGACTTTGAACTTGCAGCGCTCATGTTTATTTAATGAAATCATAGCCTTTTGAAGTTCAATCGTCACATTCAGTCATATCGCAATTCTGGTCTTTCCGTCTCCAAATTTAAGACCTCTTGAAATCATAATTAAGACTTTCTTGTACAATTTAAGACTTTTTAAGGCCTTAAATTTGATACAACTAAATTTAAGACATTTTAAGACTTTTTAAGAGCCCGCGGAAACCCTGGTATTGTTTTAAATATTGGCCTGCATCATTTTTTTAATGCGTTCTATAGTACTGTTGAAAACCTTGGGGTCGGTAAGATTTTTTTGATGCTTTTGATCAAGTCTTTTCTGCTCACCAAGGCTGCACTTATTTGATCAGATATTTTTACAATTTATAATAACTGTTTTCAGTTTTAATATATTGTAAAATTTAATTTATTCATGTGATGGCAAAGCTGAATTTTTAGCAGCCATTTCTGTTTTTTTTGGGCAGCATTATAAATGTGTGTTGTTGTTTTTTTTACTGTTAATTCTGATAAGTTTAAAGGAATAGTTCACCCAAAAAATGTCATCATTTACTCACCCTTATGTTGTTCCAACCCTGTATAAGTTTCTTTCATATGTTGAACACAAAAGATATTTGAAAGAATTTTGAAGAATCAAACAGCTGATGGTCCCAATTGACTTCCATTTTAGAGAAATAAATACTATGGAAGTCAATGGGGACCATCAACTGTTTGATTACCAGCATTCTTCAAAATATCTTTTTATGTTTAACATAAGGTTTGGAACGAAATGAGTGTGAGTAAACGACAAAATTTTCATTTTTGGGTGAACTATACCTTTAATGCATCTTTGCTGAACGTAAGTATTAATTCTTTTAAAAAAAAATAAATAACTGAACCCAAACTTTTGAATGGTAGTATATATGAAGTATGCAAATGATAATACATGTACAAAACACACACCTCTTGTAGAAGTGGAATCTCTCAGAGAAGAGCATAAACTGTTTTTCTCCTTTCTGGAAGAAATGTCGTGCTCGAGACACCTCTGATCTCTCTGAGTACTCGCTCACACTAGCGAAACTGATGTCTTCCTTCTTCAGGTAGTTTCGGAGACGAACAAAATCAAAATATGATGGCACATAGATGAAAGTGTGGGACATGACAGAGTCTCTGTACTGGGGCAGGATCTTATCCACAAAGAACTGGAACCTAAAGGATAAAGTATTTTAAATATTTGCAAACAATTCATAAACATTATAGGTTGACCGTGTGCAGTCATCTGAACATGATTCTTTCAAAAGATCACATTTTGTAAAGTCATGGAAATTCAGTATGAACTTTTATATACACAGCTTTCAGTCCACAAACAATGGTAGTACGTTACTCACAATTGCTTGTGCACTTTCCAATATGAGTTTCAGTAAAACATCACTCTAAAATGTATCAGTTATTTAAATTATTTCATAGTTATCACAATATTTTCTCTCAGAGGCTCCTCTGTGCAGACTTAACACCGCTGCCCTCTAGTGTTCAAAATGAAAAACAACAGGCATCTGTACCTGGCATCCTGGTCCATGAAGCTGTCAGACTGGAACATCTGGAAAACATGTGGCAGCTGCACGAGTACCTGACAGATTGAGCCCACCTTTGGAATAGTTTTACTGCTCACCTAAGAGAAAGAAGAACAAGAGTATCTGTATATTTAAACCACCTTCAAAAGTTTGGTGCCAGTGTAATTACAACCCGAATTCTGGAAATGTTGGGACGTTTTTTAAATTTGAATAAACTGAAAACTAAAAGACTTTCAAATCATGAGCCAATATTTTATTCACAATAGAACATGGAGAAATTTTACACTTTTATCCACTAAATGAGCTCATTTCAAATTTGATGCCTGCTCCAGGTCTCAAAAAAGTTGGCATGGGGGCAACAAAGGGCTGAAAAAGCAAGACATTTTGAAAAGAGAGGGAGAAAATCCCAGCAAATCCACGTTCATTATCAGCGTGGTTTTGCGCAGCTTGTCAGTGAACAACGGCTCTGTGTAGTAAATGCTGCTCAATGTGAAATCACGCACGTGATGGCATTTACCGCTGATTACAGAACCGGCTTTACTGACAAGATGCGCATTAAATATCGCCCGATATTTATCGTGCATCCCTAATATATATATATATATATATATATGTATATACACATACATACACACACACACACACACACACTAGTGAACACTAGTGTAAACATATTTAGTTTAACATACAATTTAATAGGTTTATATTGTCAAAATGTTTAGTTAAACAATACTGTAGGAGTGCAAAGCTGACCATAAAACACTCCCCTAAGACCTGATCCAATCAGATTAGCCCCCCAAAATACAAATACTCTCAGGGTGTCTGATTGTGTACCTGGCCCCTGTAGTTGTGGCAGTGTTTGGTAAGGATGTTGGTGATTTGAGGCTCTTGTATGGCACTGAACACTAGAGTTTGTCTGTAATGCGCTGCCCAGTTGTTCAGGTTCCATATGCGCACACGAGAGAAATCAACACCATGAGAGTCCAGAGGCTGCAGATTCAAATGCTTCAACACATGCTGCAACACAAACAAATTCATACATATTTAAACAGAAAAAGGCCAAAATATACCTACATTATAATTTATTACAAACAGAACACAATTATCAAATTACTGTGCTATTAAATGTAAAATCTAAAATTTACATGGAAACTAAAGTGCTGTAAAACAACCTATGGACAACTGAAACCCACCAGCAAGTGTTCCCAGTTTTGCATGAGGAACACATCCGCCTGGTCCACAATCAGAAGTTCGATGGAAGACAGGAAGTCAAAGTCTCTCTTTTTCTCACCGTCGGCACCCAGAACTGTGCGCAGTCCCAGTGGAGATGCAATGATGATGTCAGAAGAGTAAAACGGCGAATAGAGACGCATACTGCGTTTCATGATAGACACACCTACCCCCATCGAGAAAGAAAAATAGAAATAAGGCACAATAAAAGGTCAATTAAACAGGTGAAACTAAGGTATCAGGTTGTATAATTTCTCTGTCACCAGAAGAACTAAAGGGCTTGAAACAACCCATTATTATTGTCTTACTTAACCCTAACCCCCTAACCCAATATACAGAGAGAGCTTTAAGTGTTTTAACATTCAAACATTAATGTGCATCACATATTATAGTTGAAGATTTTCAGTTAAGGGGAAAAACTTTGTCGTACCTATCCTGAAATGGTCATCTATATTCCCAGAAAAGACAGCATGGTAGTCATCAGGTCTGTGCAGTTTGGGCGGACTTTCACCTGGCCCCTCTCCAAACTCTTCCTTAAATCTCTTCTTATTACTGACATCCATTATCTTGCCTTTGGGCTCTAAAAGTGTTATGAAGGTCTGGACCACTCGCAGTGCTCCATCTCTAAATGGCACCAGAATCAAAACCTAAAACAGGGAGAGTTAATTATAGGAAAGTGGTTGGCTAATTTAAAGCACTTTTAATCATGTTGTAATCAAGAGAGCACGTCAATTAATTACATTTAAAATTATTTTATAAGGTTTACATTTAACATCAATTATAGGAGAAACTGATGAAAAACTAAACAATGCCGTTAAAAAAAAACAGTAAAAAAAAAAACAGCTGTGGTATGAATCTGTACCTTTGGTCTAGTAATGCCCTGGTCCCGAAACTCCACATTCACATCTTTAGTTTCCTTCAACTTGGCATTATTTCTAAGCACACGAGTGTTTGCCTTTAACACATGGTTTAGCACATGAAGACAGTACGCACTCCGCACTTCCTTGGCCTCCTTCAAGGGGGAGCTGTTTGCAAAATGCACATCCCTGTAAGTACCTGCAAACACAAATCATGGGAGATGAGGATACTGAAAAAAAGTCAAAGTATACTTTTAAAAATTAGTCTGTCTGGTGTTATATTATCTTAATTTTATTGACATACCCATGAGCCCAAGCAATTCCTTCTGTAGGTCAGTGACATCTGTCACAGTGCCTCCTTCGGGTGCAAAGGACTGGTTTAACAAGTGCCAATTTGCCTCCAGGGTTTTGTGGATGGTTGGAAGAGGGGCAGAAGAGAGCTGCCCCACTGCTGGGAAACGTTCCAGTGGACAAGCGCACTGCAGAGTGCCCAGCTTTGGCCACTGGAGAGTGTGGAAGAAGTGAAATAGTGAAATTTCACACATTTTTGTGGTCAGTAAGATTTTTATAATTACCATTATTTGATTTATTCATTCAGAAAGACTTTTATTCAGAAAGGATGCAATAAATTTATCAAAAGTGGCAGTAAGACATTAATAATGTTACAAAAGACTTCTATTTAAAAAAAATGCTGTTCTTTTGAACATTCTATAAATCAAAGAATCCTGAAAAAGAACGTTTCAGTTTTCACAAAAAATATTAAGAGTACAATATTAAGCAGTTTTCAACATGGTTAATAACTAAAAAATGTTTCTTGAGCACCAAATCAGCATGTTATCACTATAATAATAAAATTTATAGTTATTTAATAAATTGAATTACAGTTAATTAAATGACATGAAACGGTTATTTTTAAATCATATTCATATTTCACAATATTACTGTTTTACGGTATTTGTGATCAAATAAATGTAGCCTTGGTGAGCATAAGAGACTTCTTCCAAAAACATTTTAAAAATCTTACAACTTACATACCTTAACCTGAGTCTTGATTTTTGATCCTTGTAAGATTCGTCCCACTTCCTCTTCACTCAGTTCAGCCTCCTGGTGCTTCACAAACATGTCTACAACAACCAGAGAGTCAGAGGTTTGAAAACCTGGGCCTAGGTTTTCAATTTGCTTCTTAAGGAAATCAGTCTTGTCAAGCTTGAGTATTACACTTAAGAGTTTGCAAAACAATAAATTGCAAGCAAATGTAAATCATTTTACCTTTCAGAGATGGAAAGATAAATCACGGCAATGTCTTACCTTCCTCCTCCTGCTGCTCTCCCGTGTTTTCCTCTCCTTCCACAGGCAGGTTGGTCTCCAGACAGAACGCAGCTTCATTCTTCTTATCTGTAAACTCTCCCTCTTCGTTCTCTTCTATATCTCCACTTGTCTTTTCAGGGTGCTCTTTACTTTGTGAATTATCAGGTGTTTCGCCTCCCTCTTCTTCAAAATCTTCCTCGGCAATATCACCCTCCTCCTCTTCTTCTTCACTCTCTCCTAATCGAGAAAAAATAATAATTAGAGCTCAGCACTGCAACTGATATTGAAAAGTAGAAACTATTAGACTGTGAAAGAGCTTACCTTCAACTTCCTCTCCGTCATCCTCATCATCACTTTCTTCATCTTCACTGTTGTCATCAGCACCTTGGATCATGGTGGACAGTAGTTTCTGATAAGCAGACTGCTGCTCTTCATCACTGTCTTCCTCATTGTCAGGTTCAGGGTGTTGTGGACTGTCAGGCTGTTCAGGTGCAGAAACATGTTTAATACGATGCTTTGAAACAAAACACGGAGAACCAAACTTCAACATGAGCAGCAAACTATTAAGATTAAACCAGGGGTAACTTCTGTTATCAGATCTACCCAAACACATTTTCCATCCTATATGTAATTTTAATAGTGCTGTATTAGATGCATTAAATGCTTCTCATTCACTTGGTTTATTGACTGTAATCAGAAGTAGGTTGCTGGAGCTGCCCGATCAATTCTTCTAAAACATAAGTCATGGCTAAAGAAAGCATATTAGTCTATAATTACTTACCAAACGCAAAATCTGAGTCTTCACCGGTTTGTCAACAACACTAAAAAACGAAACCATATTAAGAGTGTTAGTACTTGCTTCTTCAAGCTCCCAATGTGTGCTAACTGCTAACTTATACTGTTTTTGTTCTAAAAATACACACATCGCTATACTTACTTATCGTGAAAAGGGTGCTGTTCTCCAAATTCTTTTAGATGTTTCTTCTGTTTCTTAGTTAAACTTGTAATCTCTTGATTTCCTTGCCTTCTTTTGCCCATTTTTCTATTCTACACGTGTGTAACTCGCGTGTGTGTTTTCTTCACGGACAGTTAAGAGTGCCACCACACATTAGCGCCACCTGTCGGTTTGGAATAATGGTAGTAATGCTGCAAAGCAAGGGACCACAGATTTCACTATTTTATGGAAAAAAATCAACCCGAAATTAAAATAAACTTTTTAATAATAGGTTTTGTCATTTCTAAATCATAATTGCTGCCACAACAACAGATAGGATTATTGGACACATAGGAATTTTAGAAGAAGCACTCAGTGGGCCTGATTTGATGATGTTTTAGCAGCTGTCAAAGCAAAAGAATCATGTCATTGGTTTATCTTCTACCTCATTTTGAGATTTTCTCACTGTTACGTTAGTAGATGTTCTGCCACAATATGATTAGTGCCTTTAAAATGCTCTGTCATTCCCCTATGAGTCAAAGAATCAGACTTTTCCTCCGGCTGTGCATCACACAGCTTTAACTAATTACAAACACTGCAGGCGTGGAGGAATGGATCTCACCATCCGTTCAGGTGCAGCAGACGTATCGGGTGTTCATCAGAATCAGAGCAGAACTGATGTTTGATGTGCGTTAACTCGACTGCAGCCGAAAATATCTTGGCCGCTGCATGTGTAAGAATGTATGTAATTGATTTGATCATTGAACGTTGTTCCATAACATTCAATGAAAACAGATGTGTGGATACCAAATACGGAGACATTTTTTAAAAGTTATTTATATATTTATTTATTTAATTCTCCCCGAGAGACCCTCCTCCCCCCAGCCTCTGAGAACATGTGGTCTGTGATTATAAAGCATATTCCCCGCTGGTGATTAGGGCGCCTATGAATAACAGCGGGGCTGGAGGCCAGTGAAAACAAGGGGAGTGAAACAAATGAACCACACACATCTTGGCTCAGGGGTGAGTCATAAACACACCAAAGGTTAGAAAAACACGGTTGGGTGCCAGCGTGAAGGCGAGGTGAGTGTCCGTGAACACCACCGAAAAACGCCATCTCAAAGAGACGAAGCAGAGCTGATCTACTGCAGGCCAAGGGTCTCATGCCCACTTCCTGTGATAAAGCTTTGCATGTGTGTGTGTGTGTCTGTATGCAACAGAGGCAAATTCAATCACTCGACAGGGCTGACGTTCTTGTAATTTTTTTTTTGCTAAATGTTCCCTCAAATGTATTTCATGTAATGTGATGCGTGTTGAACAGTGGTTTTCTTTTGCAAAAGTTGAATCTTCTAGTACTCTGTTTTTACTCTGTATGATTTCTCAAATACTTGACTTGGACTCAGTATATCAATGATCAGGTTGCAGCAGTCAGTGATGAAATGCAAGTAGCGCTAGCTGCAGAAGTTTTCTTCCATGCTATGATGTATTTCTGAGTGGTAATGAATTATCAAAAAAAGAAAAACTGTAGGATGGGACTTTAGTTATAGGCATTATTTATTAATTGGATTTGGAGACTTGGGCACTGCACTCAAAAATGGCAATGAGTGTGAGCTTGAAGGAGCAAAGTTTAAGCTGAAAGTTATGTCCAGTTATGGCTTTTTTTTTTTTTTAAATTAAACATTAGAAGATCAAAACACTTTAAGATTGAAACACTAACATTAAGATTCATAACATGCATTTAGAAAACAGATAATAGTGAATTTTCAATTCAAGCCAACTTTAGCAGCTCACTGGAAAGGAAAAACTAATGGTAATGTTAAATAATAATAAAAAAAATGTAACAAAGCATATGGCTTACAAAGTCATTAGGTTTATGTTGATTTTGCATCTTTTTTGAAGCCTCAAAACTTTAATCTCCAGTCAATGTAATTGAAGGACAACATATTTTCAAAATTGCACTGTTTTGTGCTCACAGTTTGGGAAGACATGAGCAAATAGTATAGTATTTTAATTTTTATATTGTCATTTTTATTTGTCTAAGGAAAGTTCCTTTCCAAGACACTAGAGGGCATTGCTTCTTAATGTCATGTCTACTGATTTATTTAATAAAACCTCATGGAGGCAAGTATTGGTGGTGAGTTGTGAGAATAAAGCAGCATTAATTTTCATTAGAGGTGCAAGCAGTGTTCAGAATATTCTTGCTTGTTCCAAAACTGGCATCAAATGAATTGCATAATTAACGGAACATTCTCAGATTACGATAATTACACACATATCAATTGCACTTACTTGCCCAAATTGCATTTAATTGAGCAAATATTTATCCAATTTCCAACTCATTGGAATGGCTTAATTTTTTAAACAGAAAATCTTTATTCTGTTCAGTAAAGGATCCAACGTGCTGAAATCCTGTTGTTGATCATTTGTGTTGACCTGTTGCAGCTGGTTTGCATGTGTTGGAGTCTGATTCCTCTTGAAGTGTTTTCCAGCTTGTTAAAGAAATGAGAGACAAAACTACAGCACTCTGAAAGAAAAATGCAGACGTTTATGGGACTCTTGTTAAATTGCCCACATCAAAATGAAACAGCCTCTCGCCAATAATTGGCAGCAGAGTTAGTTTTACAGAAACACTCAGCCCGGGGCAGATAGCGGCTTATGTGTTAGCATGGGGGCAGATAGTGGGCTAAAGATGGAAGAAAGTGCAATACAAAATATGATAGATCGGAGCTGGAGAGTGACAAACAGGCGATGTACTGTAGACTTTAACGTAAGCATAGGATGATATATAAAATCTTCAAGTGTTGATGTTGGATGCTTGCGCTTGTGAAGTCAGTGGGCTGACATGCGTTGAACAAATTCACATTGAGACTGTGCCTAAATGTCCGGCAGCGTGAGATCTCACACCTGGGGTTTCAGTAAACAGTGACCCGACAGAATTCCTGAACTCTGGGTTAGGGCTAATGCTAGTAAAGCTTAAGCAAGACAACATTTCTAGAGAGAAAGTGTGTGTGTATATAGTTAGCTATAGATTCCAGGCTAAACTGTCACCAAAAGTAAGCTAAACATTCAAACATACAAGGATGTCCTCAACTGTAACACAAAAAATAAAATGTAAAAACAAAAATGTAAAAATGAAAGCTACGTATAGAAATGTACTAAATTTGGCAAAACCTTGATTATTTTAAAGTGGTTAAATAAATAAATAAATAAATAAATCTAAAGAAAATCCTTCAAGGAGTAGGGTTAATTTTAAGTAATTAACTTATAGAATTTAATACTAACTTACAAAATGTGCATATTTAGCTATTGTTTGGTGGCAAAACTGAACTAAAAGTGATCTAAATGTGAAAATGAGCTAACAATAAAAGTCTTTTGTATGTCCCTATTTAGATAGCTGAGAAAATGTGTGTGTGTGTGTGTGTGTGTGTGTGTGTTTAATTAAAGTATTTCACCTGGTAGTGTTTGTTTAGATAGTCTGTTAACCACAGATGGAATGTAATCTGTTTAAATGAGTGAAGGTTCACACTTATTGCCCACGGCAACCCGGAACATTCCAAAGCCGCCGATGACAACTTTATGATTAGAACTAATTCACTCCTTTGTTTCTGCATGTGTTGCGGCTTTTATACAAATGTACTGAGACTTTACACCGAATGACTCTCAAGGGGTATAGAATGTACTGTGGACTGTCCTCAGAGTGCTGAAGATGCTATTCTGAGTAAATGTAGTCCGTCTCTGGAGTCCACTAGTTTTCATTACCATATAAACTGGACTTTTGCTCGCATTTACAGAGGCACTGAGAATTACAACAGTGTTTGTTGACTCAAGGAAATCTCATAAGAGTGGAAGAATTAAGAACATAAACTAGTATCACCTGCCAATATAGCAGGATCTTTTGTGTAATGTTTCTCATTTGAATAGTGCCAAATGTTGCAATAACGGACAGACACCTGAATGACAACAGCTGCCAACAGGATGGCCAAAAAAAAGAAAATTAAAAAAAAAGAAAATGCAATTTACCTGCAGAGGCGTGCCTGACTGTCAGCAAATATGTGCACACACACAGCACACACACGTTGTTCGTTGATGAAAAGGCTATTGTCTGGTTTCTGAAAGACAGTGTTGTCTAATGGTTTGTGTTTCCTTGACTCTGTGGAATGAGGTTTGTAGCTTCCTGATACACCCCATCTCATTACACTAGTCTTCCTCCTTAATCTTCCACCTGAATGCACCTGCTCAAGACGAGGAGAAAAGAATGCTGAGGGGAAAGAGTACTAAACAATCTGAGAAACAAATCCAAAAGGTTTTTAGAAAAAAATATTAATGTTATTTTTGTTAGAAAACCTTGCTCTAAAGTGGCTCTTAACCAGGGGTTGGGGCTCATTAAGGGGGTTTGCAAACTTCCAAGGGGGCCTTAAGATGACTTGATTGATTTAAAATCAATGATGTAGGCCTAAAATAAAACAAAACAAGCCTTGAAGCTAAAACAACTAACAATCTAATCTTCTTTTTTTTTCTTTTTTTTTTTTTTGTTTGTTAATTTCAAAACTAATTTCTAAATTTTGAGTTAATTTTAATTAGAACTATTGGAGTTACTTATTTTTATCTTTTAATATTGTTGTGAACAGTGGGCCTTGTAGTCAAAAAGGTCAAGAACTGATTTAAAGTAACAAGTGCATATAAATGAATAATCGTGTAATTAATAAGCATAAGAAAGTTTAACATGCACATAAATAAAATAAACATTTAACATGCACATTAAAGCTGAAGGGTGTCACCTTTAATGGTAACAGTTTTTTTTTTCCCAAGTGACAATTATAGATATGCCATTGTTAGGCTGGTTTCTCTAAAATTGTGACAATTCAGACAAAACATTTCAGTTTGTTTAAGAAATCTGACCAGCCCAACATAGCAACAGTGACTCAACGAATAACATGAGTTTTGGGTGGGGCCTTTCGTTTGACTGACCAATGACAGAATGTGTGAGTGTTTGTAAAACATGTTTGAAAACAATCATTGATTTAGCAGCTCCGTTTGGTGTCGCTAGTGGCACAGAAATCACATACTTCATTTCTTGTGCACACACACACACACACACACACACACACACACAGTATAGTTTCACTACATCAATAGAAACTCTGCTTCTGGTCTCTCTCCCGTTTTTGTCCATTCCTTCTTTATTTCTAACTAACCATCTTTCTCTCTTGTTGAGTAAAAAGTCAACACTCTACCTAAATACTTCATTTATTTTCTCTGCTGGAACTCTGTCATCCAATCTCTCATTCGCTATTCTTTCTTTCAGCGTTGTTCTCTTGGGTGGAATCGGCATGTCCTTGTTGGGGTCTCTTTCCTCCTCTCCTCTCCTGCCCTCTTTCTCTCTCGCCGCGTCTCTGAGGTGGTAGAACAGTAGGCCGTGTAGCAGCACAGTAGGAACAGTTTGTGTTGAGATTTTTGAGCTGTAGCTCTTTTATTCCTCTGTTTTTCATTTTTCCTTATTTTCGTTCCCTTCATCATCTTTCTCTGGGAAAGCAGGCCTGAGGGAACAGATGGAAGGACATGTTAAAGAAAAATGTTCACTTAAGTACACTAGGTTCACAATAGACCGTTCTGTGTTTTGTGACTGATTATAAATGACAGAAAAACGATTTACCATGTATCTTATTTTTAAAGGGATGGTTCACTCCAAAAAAATAAAAATAAAATAAAATAAAATAAAATAAAATAAAATAAAATAAAATGGTCATCATTTACTCACTTGAACCTGTATGACTTTCTTTCTTCTGTGGAACACACACACAAAGTTATGTAAAAAAATGTCTCAGACTGAGTTTTTTTTTTTCAAGTCAATGGGGTCCAAACAAAATATCTTTTTGTGGTCCAAAGAAGAAAAAAGTCATACATGAAACAACATGAGGGTGAGTAAAAGATGACAAAATCTACATTTTTTTGTGAACTATCCCTTTAAACATTTGTTAATTCATGTCTTTAAACTCTAAAGCTAAACTGGTCAATTACCTTTCTTTTTGTTGTCAGTTTGCCTTTGTTAGTAAGCTAAGAGCTTAGAGTACTAGCTTAGCACAATGCTAACTATTTAAAAAGCTCGTTTGATTAGCTAGAACAACTTATACTTTAAGGTCCCAGTGGACAGAATCAATTTTCATTACCTGCTAAAAAAGTTGAACAGTTTCATGGCAGCATTCTGGCACAAACTCTGAAAATTTTTTTTTTTAGCTTACATCTCAAAGTTGTTTAAATGTATAGATTTTAAGAGGTGTTCACTACATGATACAAATGTGGACCATACGTTAATTTCCTCTGTAATACCATACCACTTTTTGGAAAGTCTGAGTCAGGCAGGAGTGTGCAAATGTCCACATGCATGTCCAAGGCTTTCATATGTTTTCAATCGCACGAACATGATTATGTGTCTGACATATCGCTGCTCCAGCCTGTGTTTCATTCCCACCTATTTATCAAATATCAGGCCCTGGTAACCTGGTATCCATGACGACCCGATTGTCACGGTGATCGCATCTGTCCAATTAGTTGTGGTTCATTACTGAGGGATCTCAGCCACGGGACTGAAACAGACCTGATTAGAGCTGCGAAAGGAGGGCCAGTGCTCTTCTGCACAGGGGGGAGATGGGTAAGGGCTCTTAAAGCAGAGAACCCCAGGAGACTCACTCTGTCAGGGGCAAGAAGAGGTCAACAGGAGTTTCTCAGCTCAATCATAGGCTGTCATCATCTTTGAATGTCATTGCTGTAATCAGTGAAGGCAGCATCAAACCATCCTCACAGAACAGAGTCAGGACAGCCATCTTGTAAATGAATACCCAGCATGCTGCCCCTAAACTTTGCCCTTTGACCCTGAACACGAGCAAGGGAAGTTTCAGTACACGTCATCAACGATGATGTTCCCTGATTGCAAGGCCCTAGACAGGCTAACCAAAATGCATTCACTTCCCTTGCTTTCACACACACACACACACACACACACACACACACACACACACACACACACACACACACACACACACACACACAGAGTCTGGTCAGCTATCCTTGAAGGGACTCTCTGTAGGCGTAATGGTTTTTATACTGTACAAACCGTATTTTCTATCACCCTACTACACCAAACCTACACCTAAACCTACCCCTTACAGGAAACTTTCTGCATTTTTACTTTCTCAAAAAAACACACATTCTGTATGATTTAAAAGCTTTTGTACCCATGGGGACCTCAATTTAGGGCCCCACCATGACACGAGTCCCCATGAGTCTGTGTGTATTCAGGTTTAAGTCCCCACCAGGATATATAAACCTGTATACACACACGCACGCACGCACGCACGCACGCACGCATACACACACACACACACACACACACACAGGTGCATAATAGTTTATGGGGACTCTCAATATGCGTGATGCGTTTTTATACTGTACAAACTGTATATTCTATCGACCTACACCAAACCTACACCTAACCCCTTACAGAAAACTATTGCCAATTTTATAATTTCATAAAACACCATTTAGTATATATTTTAAGCCTTTTGGTTTACAGGGACACAGGAAGTGTCCTTATAAACTATGTTTATGTTTTTGTACTATGTCATTATACACATTTGTGTCCTCATAAACCATATATATGAGAACACACACACGCATTCACAAAACTCATACAGGTTTGGAACAACTTGAAGATCAAGTCAAGTCACCTTTATTTATATAGCGCTTTTAACAATACAGATTGTGTCAAAGCAGCTTTACAGTATCAAATAGGAAAATAGTCTGTCAATACTGCAAAAGGACAATAGTAAACACTTAATTTTCAGTTTCGTTGAATTCAGTGATGTCATCGTCCAGCTCAGTTCAGTTTAAACAGTATCTTCTGTCTACATGTGTTAAAATATTTCTTGTAAATATGCATTTCCAGGGTATAATCCAGGGTTTACACTGATTAGAATGGACAAAAAAACTGAAATCTGTTATTGTCATTGTACATGTGTGTATGGTTGAAAAACAATGAAAAAAGTATAAACAGAATGAGATGAAAACCACCATCATGTTCGTGATAAATTCGTGACAAATCAATGTCTGCTTTGCAAAATCAATATTGACAGTTCTCAAATTTACACTCATCACCGCTCTGTATGTGAGGGTGTGTTTCAGCTCCCTGTGGTAGAGCTTCAGTAAAAACAATAATAAGGTCTTAAACAAAGGCTCTACTGTAACAGAGTGAAACCTGCTCCTCTGCTCTCTCCAAACCGCTGCCATGCTGTCCATCAAATCCCTGAGTTTATCTAAAGTAAACCCTACCACTCTCACTGTTTTATGTCCTTCTCCCCTGCTGTCTCTGGCGGGTTTTTCACATTACACTTAATTCTAAGTTAATGTCTTTTCGAAACGCCAAATAAAGGAAGATTTTTCACTGGGTTAAGCAACATTTCATGCTTTTAATTTTTTTGCACTCCCCCCTCACACTCTAGTTAAATTACCTTATTAAATATTCATGCAGTATGTAATGTCACAGAAACTTTCACATGCTGTTTAGTTTCATCATCTAAAACTGGACCTAACAGTCCAGGTTTAATTAATAACCCACGACAAAGTTAGCAGTGTGAAACATGATGATAATGGGAAAAATTAAGAATATCTTCATATTTAGTGGCTATTATTCTGAAGCGACCAATCCAAAACTGTGATGAATTACGTGTTTATTCCAGCAGAGGTCCTCGTAAGCGCACTAACTTTATGAGCTGGATGGAACATCCGTCCAACCAAGTGATGACAAGCATACCTACAACATTACATCTTGTCATTTTTTTTTTCTTTTAAACTTCCTCTCTTTCCCCATCTCTCAATTTCCCTCCATCATTCTCTCTTGGCCTTCTTGCTCTCGCTCTTTCTCTTTCTGTATGTCTGTCTTTCTCTCGTTCTTTTGTTTGGTGCCCTTGCCAGATTGGGATTACTCTGCGATGTTATCTGAGTACTTGGGGTTTGTTCAGTTGTAATCTGGTTCTTTGCAGGAAGGTAAAAAGCAGAAATGTTTTCCCATAAATCAAAAAT